>JAFBJS010000468.1:60807-71034 GCA_016785265.1 Paraplagusia blochii
TCCATCCTTGTCTCTCCTGAAGAGAATCTCAGCATCTTTAACTCCTCCACCTCCAGCTCTGTCTCCTGTCTTCTGTCTCCTGAGCTCTGAGTTTTTCATCCAGTCAAGCAGAAAAAAAAGGAAAAACCTGTGGCTTTTGCAGACAATTGAACTTTGCTTTCATCCGTCTGTCTTCAAATTATCATCCACCACTGACTGCACCAGTCTACGTCATTAAACCCATTTCATTCGCTCAAACTACTACTGTAACACCCCCCAAACCTCCACCCTCCATGAATTCTTTCATGTCTGGAGCAAAATTTACTGCTGAGACAATTAGTGTAATTATGCTGTGTGTAGCCGGGCCTTGATGGGAGGTGGTGCCGTGTCACTGGGGCAGGAACCGACGAGTCCAGATCCTGAGACTCCAGTCTAGACTGACAGTGTGTGATGTTGTATAAGAAAGTGGGCGACTGTGTGATTTGGCAGCGAGGCTGCAGCGGAGGTTGATTCATGACACACAAATCTGAGTGGATTACGATTCACAGCTCACGGCTACATTCACAGACACATGAGGAGAAGAGGAGGAGGAGGAGGTGATGTTCTCCTCCGGCTCCTACAGCAGGAGAACACTGCCAAACATCTCACATACTGTACACACCGGTGTCTCAACGTCTCGTCTTCAAACTTTTGTACGACTGTCTACTTTACAACTTTCTAACTTTACTCTCAGTTTTCACTTTACAAACCTTTAGACTAGAAGATTTTATTGATCCTGATTGGTCAGTCGCTCAATAGGAGGTGAGGGAGGGGGAGGAGGAGGGCAGTGAAGCGGGAGGCGGGTGAGACAAATGTACATTTGATTCTGGGAGTCAACTCAGCAACAACATGTCTTTTTAATCATGATTAAGTGCATGAAAATATTAATTTATTTGCATTTATTTTTACTTTTTTTTACAGCCTGCCGTATTTTAACAAACAGTGTGAGTTTGTAAAGAGGTTAAAGTCAGGAAGTGGTGTCATATTTATTTATTCAGAGTTTATTTTGGAGGGTAAACTTCATACCGCAGCTAATTACCTTGAAATCTGGGCTTCGGGGGAACGGGATGATGGGAAACCCCCAAAAAGTAGGTTGGCAGAGATGGAGGGAGACTAAAAGGAGAGACGCAAATTAATAAACAAAGAAAAAAAAATCCCAAAGAAGCAGCGTCTGCACAACTCAGGGGATTTTTAGGAAGAAGTCGGTATAAATCATGATACAGAAGGAGAAGGAGGAGCAGGAGGAGCAGGAGGACAGGGACGGAGGTCTGCTGAGCTATGAACCACTGCAACCACAGACTGTGGTGTCCTGAAAATCCCAGGGCAGGGTCTGGTAAATTGTGGGGTGGTGAGAAGGGTGGATGTTGATAAGCAGATAGAGAACAGAGCCTATAAATACTCCATAAATACACGGATGGAAACCTGGAGGGGATGGGAGGAAAACTGGGAGACAGAGCTGTGAACTTTCCTCCTCTGTCCGCCGCAGGAAGCTTCAATGGTTGGTGAGAGAGTTTAGCTGAGCCGAGCCATAGGAGAACAAACCAATGGGGGGCAGTGAGGAGTCAATGTTGGGGAGGCAGAGGGGGGGAGACAGAGAGAGGGAGACGGGGAGCGGGAGAAAGAGAGGGGGAGACAGACAGGGGAAGAAAAAGAGGGGGGACAGAGAAGGGGAGACAGAGAGGTTAAGAGAGACAGAGAGGGGAGACAGAAAGAGGGGAGGGCAGAGAGGGTAAGAGAGACAGACAGAGGGAGACAGAGAGGGGGAGACAGAGCTGGAGATGGAGGAGTTAAAGATGCTGAGATTCTCTTTAGGAGAGACAAGGATGGACAGGATCAGGAATGAGGTGATTAGAGGGACAACACAGACAGGAAGGTTTGGAGACAAAGCTAGAGAAGACAGATTGAGATGGTTTGGACATGTTCAGAGGAAGGACAGTGGATACATGGGTAGAAGAATGATCCTAGAGATGGAGCTACCAGGTAGGAGACAAAGAGGAGATTGATGGATGCAGTGAGGGAGGACATGGAGGTAGTTGGAGTTAGAGTAGAAGATACAGAGGACAGAGGAGAAAATGTTGACTTGCTGTGGCAACCCATAAAAAAGGGACAAGCCAAAAGGACAAGAAGAAGAAGGAGAAGGAAACAAGCTAGAGAAGACGGATTGAGATGGTTTGGACATGTTCAGAAGAGGGACAGTGGAGACATTGGTAAAAGAAGGATCCTAGAGATGGAGCAAAAGAGGAGATTAATGGATGCATTGAGGGAGGACATGGAGGTAGTTGGAGTTAAAGTTGGGGATACAGAGGACAGGGGGAGATGGAAATTGTCCACTGAAAAACCACTGAAAAAGGGACAAGAAGACAGGAAAAGAAGAAGAAGTCCTGAAACACAAACCATAAGAAAAACAATCAAACAGTGTCTGTTGTCCAACGTCTCCAAGTCTGAGTCTGGGACCAGTCTGTACTTCAAATCAAATCAATGTCAAGTCACGAATCCTGAAAGTCTGACGTCTGCGTCCAGGACTGGAGTGAGAGGAGGATTCAGCAGCACTGGCGTCTCCTCTTACAGGAGATCAGCACAAAGAAGGGAAGGGTGCATCCTCACCCTGGGAAACAGAAATGGAACCAGCCCTGTTTTCATGTTTGTTTCTTTCCTCCTGCCGCAGCAGAAATTACATCCTCGCAAATCGGGGAGGAAAAAGCAGATGAATGGACGCTGCGGGAAAAGTACGACACACCGCTGACCTTGTTAGGCTTTTATAAGGACCGTCTGCGAGGGACTTTTATGAGCGGGGAAAAAAAGAATATATGACACATTCAGATTTTCCAAAGAGAACGAGCAGAGAAGGCCGAGGAGGAGCAGGAGGACAGTAAGAAAGACAAATTGTCTCAGCTGCATCTTCCATATCATAAATGAGGGCCGAGTGAAAAGGTGTGGCGTGGTGGGAAAGGCAGCGAGGAGGAGAGGAGTGAGGAGGGACGGAGGAGAAAACAGGAAATGGCCTGAAGAGGATTACAGCAGACGCGGGGAAAGAAAGAGAGGGAGGTGGGACGGAGGACGGGGGACAGAGGGGAAAGATAAATGAGGAAATAAAGCAGGATGACGATGAAAAATGAGAGTGAAGTGTAGGAAGAGATTAACGGCGCTGATGAAATGAGCTGATGGTGGAGTGAGACGAGGGATCAGATTTACACATCATCTCATTCCAAACATATTAAGTGGGGACCTCAACAGTGCAGATCAATACAAATGAACAAGTGATACAATTTATGATGATGGTTTAAAGATGGAGCCCGAAAGTCCAGAGGAGCTGAAGCAGGTGAGGACTTCAGCACCACAGTCAACAAGATGAAGAACCTCTCAGTCCAGACCTTGGTCTCAGAGATAGAACCGTAGAGACAGATCTTTGGTCTCCACTGTGATCAGACCTTCTTCCACCTCCTCTGGTCTTGGCAGCATAACCTACTTCCACAGACTTGTATCAGAAAGTTGGAAAAAAAAGCCGAGGTAACGTTGGAATAAAAGGTGGATCATTTGCATATTGTGCACCTCCTCCATCACTGAGCTGCAGGAGAAACTGAGGAGCTGAGGTTCCTCTGCTCACAGCTCCAACCAATGACTTCAATGGACGCAGGGACGGAAAAGTCTGTCTTCGACATTAAGGAGCTCTGGGATTTTGGATTGTTTTCAGGACACTGTGTGCTCCACGTTACTACCGTTACTACTGTCACTGCTGATGTTACTGCTGCTGTTTATACTGTTACTGCTGCTGTTACTACTGTTACTGCAGCGGTTACTATTATTACTACTGCTGTTACTAGTGTTACTGCTGTTGTTACTGCTGCTGTTACTAGTGTAACTGCTGCTGTTACTGCTGCTGTTACTAGTGTTACTGCTGCTATTACGCCTGCTGGTACTGCTGCTGTTACTACAGTTACTGTTGCTGTTACTATTGTTACTGCTGCTGTATCTGTTGCTGCTGCTGTCACGACTTTTACTGCTACTGCAGTAGCAGTAAAAGTACACTACTGTTACTGCTGCTGGTTCTGTTACTGTTACTACTGTTACTATTGCTTCTCGTTCTGATTCTGTTACATCTGTTACTAATGCTGCAGGTACTGCTGCTGCCACTTCTTTTACTGCTTCTGTTACAACTGTTACTACTATTGGTACAATTGTTACTGCTGCTGTTACTACAGTACTGTTACTGCTACTCTTACTGCTGCTGGTGCTTCTGTTACTGCTGCTGTTATAACTGTTGCTGCTGCTGCTGTTACTACTACTGGCACTATTGTTATTGCTGCTGGTACTACTGTTACTGTTGCTGTTACTGTTGCTGTCACTACTTTAACTGCTACTCTTACTGCTGCTGTTCTTACTGTTACTGCTGCTGTTACTACTGTAACTGAAATCGCTGCTGCCACTTATTCAGGTTAGTAATAATGTGATGGAGGACAGAAAGGCAGAATAAAGTATAGAATAGAATACCGTGCTACAACATAAAGATAAAAAAAACACCAACACTAATGAATACAAAACGTATAAACAAACAAGGTAACACAACATGTAGAAAAGTTACAGACTCCACAGCCTGTTGTTCACTGTACCATCGACTGATTTGGCCAAAAGGTCTCAGTCTGGTTCATCTATCGGGAAATCAGATCAAACCCTCATGGTAGAAACGATAAACAACTGAGACACAGAGTAAAATAATCTAAAGTGAAAAGTAGCTTTAATTTCATTATTTATCTTTTATTCTACTTGTTTTAAAAACCTTGTCAATGTCGATCTGAACATCAGCGTCTTTTCTCTGGGGTGAAAACCAAACTCCGAGGACAGATCTCGGAGTTCCAGAGTTAACCAGCTGACACCTGCAGCTCCCACTCTCCACCCTCCGCCCCCCACCCACCCATCCAGAGTCTGACGTGAGGCTCCAAAGCTCATGTTTGAATAAGATGTGGACAAACAGCAGCAGAAATATTCCTCCACCCAGAGCAGAGGGGAGCACTGTTGGAGTCTTCTCCCTCGCACTAATCCCTGCCAGTTTGCCAAAGCTGTTTCCTCCCCGGTGGGACCAACAATGTTGGACTGACTTTTCCTTCTCTCTCTGTGCAAACAACAACAAATCCTAATCCCCAGCACAGCCTGAGCGTATGGTCCTTTTTTATCCTTTCTCCATCCACGCCCTGCTGACATTAATAATCTGGAGCAGTGGGGAGAAGAAAAAAAAAATACTCCAAATACTGTTACTGTGGTTTGGGTGGTTGGTGCTCGATGACCTTAGATGCTACAACCAAAACTTTGGAAAAGTTTATTTTTCCAATTATACAGCACACGATGGTGTGGGATTCAAGTATCTATTCATACGTCCACCACCTCATCAGTGGTTCTCAACGGGTGGGTCCCGATCCAAAAGTGGGTCGTGGGCCCGTTCTGAATGGGTCTCGAACAGCTGGTCACAAATCAAAATAATGTGAATCAGCTGTTGAGCGTGTGTTTTATTTTAGAAAAGCTCTTATTTTGAAAGGCACGCTCTGCTGAATGAAATTATCATTTTAAAAGAAGTGTTTTTTCAAAGCAAAATTCGCGACTTAATGACCACAGGAAAATGTGGGTCCCAGATTGAGACCAGTTGAGAACCACTGACCTGGATCACACTGCACCACCCTACCAGCCCCGCATGAACCACCCCTCGTCACCACCCTAACAAGGATTCGACCCAGAAGGAGACTGTGGATCAGGGTTTTGGGAACTATAGGAATTACCATTAAATGCGGAGAAGAAATCAGCCTTCACATCAAGGTGGGGGCCGCAAAATATCCTTCCACGGGCCGCAAATGACCCACGAGCCACAAGTTTGAGAACCCTGATTTATTTTTTTTGCTTCCTACGTTGGTTCTAAAGGCGGAAAATGTTGACTCACACCCCTGAATGAGGGACAAGCTGAAAGGAGAAGACATTGCTTCCTAACCCTAAGCAAGACTCTGTAAATGTTGTCTTCATGAGACAAACACATGTCTGCTCCTTATCTGGACCAACAACCAATGAGGTTTAATCTCCAGCTGCCGTGTCTCCAGTCTGATTGGTTCTGATCTCCTCCATCCAGATTCCTGTGACTCACAGATCATGTTCAGACTTGGGCAGAATGTTTTTTATCTTCCCCGTCTGAGATTGTGGTTGCATCACTCTGTCTGCTTCACCTCCTCCACCTCCTCCTCCTCCATCACTGCAGAGGCTGTAGGAGGAGTGGGACGGTGACGAGGGGTGGATGTTCCTCCATACATGTATATAAAGAGTGCAGACTTGTTAACAGTGTGAGGAAGACGTTGTTTTAAACCTCACTCTGACAGCTGTGGTTCTCACCGCCGTCCTCTCTGCTGCTGCTGCTGTCGCCTAATTACCAATCACAACACCCCCAATAACGCCACGTTCCTGGAGAGGGACAGGACACCAGCGGGGGGAGGTTGGGGAGAGGAAGAGGGGAGAAAAGCCTAATTAGACAGAGTGTCCGTCCATCTGCCTCAAAAACAGAGAGAGAGAGAAAGGACGGAGGTCTCGCTGAAGGACCGAGATAAATGCAAAATCAGGCGAACACTTTACGCTGCTATAATTAAAGCTGACAATCAGGAATGTTGGAGAGCGACGGGAAAGTGCGGAATTTTACCTCCTGCTTCATTACAGTCTAATGACGCCCCCCAGGTGTTTTCCTGACACTAACCACTGCTTACAAAAGGGATTCACTTACCGCCGTGGGGACAGTGGGAGGAAACGAGACACGTGCAGCTCTAGATGGAGGAGTAGGTGGAGGAGGAGGAGGATCACAGGAGGAGGTCTGCAGCAGAACAGAGTCACTCCCTGAAACTAAAGTCTTCTGTGAGGACATCAGGTGAAGATGGTGAGGACATGAATCTGATGCTACCTCACCTTCATATAACGTGGAATTAAAGTTGCACTAAATACAAAAATGGTTGTGAACTTTGGGTCAGGACGGAAAAAACACGATCCCGTGAACTAGCGGCGGAAATGAGCTTCTCCGCAAGGTGGCAGGGCGCTCCCTTAGAGATAAGGTGAGGAGCTCGGAGTAGAGCCATTGCTCCTCCACATCGAGAGGAGTCAGTGGAGGTGGCTTGGCCGTTTACATCGGATGACGCCTCCCATGGAAGGTGTTTGGGTCATGTCCCAGTTGCAGGAGACCCAGAGGAAGACCTAGGACACACTGGAGCGACTATGTTGCCCGGCTGGGCTGGGAACATCTCAAGTGTCTAGGAAGAGGGAAGTCTGGGTATCCCTCCTCCGAACGCTACCCCACGACCTGGGTCCGGATAAGTGGATGAAGATGGATGGATGGAAACGATAAATGTTGGCCAGGTGTTAAAATGTAGTAAAGTTTAGACAAATAAAAGATGAAAATATATTAGCTTTCTCAAGGCAGCCCCTGCTGGCAAGCTGTGGTTCTGCAGCCACATGTCATACTGAAAACAGGGATTGATTCATATTGAGCGGAAAATGTTTAGCCTGAGAAAATTGGCAACATCTTAAGGAGATGTTTGTAATTTATGTAGAGCATTACTGCAGCGTCAGACCAGCAGCTGCAGAATTCAGTCCAAAAGACGAGGAAAAAAAACTGGAGGCGGAAAAAACCAGTAAAGTCACGAAGCTGCGGCCAAGTTAGGAGGAAAAGATTTAATGTCTCTGTAAGTTTGTTGTAGCTTTAATTAATTCACCTTCCAGACTGGAGTGGATTACTGGAGCCAATCCCAGGAGTCATCGATCAAGGGCGGAGACACAGCCTGGACACTACACCCGTCCATCACAGAGTCAGGACATTCACTCTCACGTCCACCGCCAGCCGACATAAAAAATATCACATTATAACCAGAGATAAATGGCTGATGCTTTACATATGCTAAAATGTCCATGTCAGAAAAATGTCTCCAAGACTCTAAAGACAAACAACGTAGGTGGAGGAGGTAAAGATGCTGAGATTCTCTTCAGGAGAGACAAGGATGAACAGGATCAGGAATGAGATAATTAGAGGGACAACACAGACAGGAGGGTTTGGAGAAAAAGCTAGAGAAGCCAGTTTGAGATGGATTGGACATGTTCAGAGGAGGGACAGTGGATACATTGGTAGAAGAATGATCCTAGAGATGGAGCTACCAGGTAGGAGACAGAGAGGAGATTGATGGATGCAGTGAGGGAGCACATGGAGGTAGTTGGAGTTGAGTTGAGGACAGAGAGGACAGGGGCGATGGACTAGAGGGACAAGAGGAAAGAAGAAGAAGATGGAAACAAACTTTTCGATTCCTCTGGAGAATCCTCCACATAAAGAGAAGTCAGGTATGGTGGCATGAACATTTACAGTTAAAACCCTCCAAACGCCTCCCAAAGGAGGTGTCCCGCTGGGAGGAGACCCAGGAAGAGACCCAGAGGAAGACCCAGGACCCGGCTCCACTGGGAACACTGGGATGAGCTGTAGGAAGAGTCTAGGGAGAGGGAAGTGTTTGGTTTGGACATGTTCAGAGGAGGGACAGTGGATACGTTGGTAGAAGAATGATCCTAGAGATGGAGCTACCAGGTAGGAGACAAAGAGGAGATTGATGGATGAAGTGAGGGAGGACATGGAGGTAGTTGGAGTTAGAGTAGAAGATGAAGAGAACAAGGGGAGATGGAAGGAACAAAGTTCCAGTTGACGTAAAGACGTGACAAGGATGAGCTCAGGTGAATTAATTTCATTTATTAAACTGAACCACATGACATGTGTTTAATTATCAGTTGCTCTCTTTCATTTATGCTCTTTTTTATCATACAATGTTGTGTCTTTGCCTGTTGTTTGTCTCAGGACAAAGCAACCTCGTCCCTGTCCAATAGATATAATAAGAGAAAAAGAAAAGAAATGATCCTCTGTTGACAACCCTGAGAAAAGTACAAGCAAAAAGAAAAAAATATGACCACAATGGCACAAAATGGACAAAAAGCACCAAAATACACTAAATAAACTGGCCTGGAGCGACCAGGTAACCAAGGTCCAAAAAAAAAAAGGTTCAAATCCCTGACAACCAAGGACAGAACTGAGTTTCCAGTGAAGCTGTTTGTTCAGACTGAACCCAGAGAAGCTGCAGGGCCTGGAAAAAAGAACTGTTCCACCAAGACAGATGTAGACAGGTGATCGCCCTGAGCCATGCAAGCAGACAGCAGCCCTGTGTGTGTGTGTGTGTGTGTGTGTGTGTGTGTTCCTGCTATAGACGTTTAACTCAAGGCACTGGTTCAGGGAAGACACAAAACCCAGGGACAACAGCCGGACAACAACATCCAAGAATGAGAAATGACCTTCAGTGACATAGGTGGTCATTTTTCGATCATTTCTATGTTTGTGGGGACATTTTAAGGGTCCACACTTAGCGACAGTGTTTTTGAGGCTATAAGACTGTAATGTTTTTCTTTGCATGCTCGCAAACTGATGTCAACTCTGCAAAAAAAGCAAAACCCAGTCCAGGGTTTTTGGCTGAGGTTAAAGGGTCTGTCGTGGTTGAATGACTGGATTTATTTAGATTCAAGCAGCTGCCAAAAAATCTCTAACCTCAGGAGATGACAGGTTTCCACAGCTCCGGCCAGAGAATCCTCTCTGCGTGAGCCGGTCCTGACTTTCCCTCCTTCCCTCTGTCTCTGTCTGTTTGCCTCCTGCGTGTTGGAAGGAAATGAAGCCGTTGTTGAAGAAGCGGCGAAGTTGCCAAATATGAACACAGCACACGGTGCCGTCACACGTTGGCGGCCGAGAAAAGATTTACGAGTTCCCACAGCTGGTTCTCAGCCTCATGACTATTCATTTTTGAAATCGGAGCAGATGCTGATTCCACTTAAGTCGAGTGGAGGAGAATAAAAAGCAGGAGACGAAGCCTCGTCCTGATCTGATCTGCTCATCGACTGTGGGATCAGGAAACACAGTAACGTTCACAGGATACAGTGGTTCTTCTGGATGATCAATATGGAGGATCATCATTCTTCATTCTTTGTGGCTTTTCCTTTGGCAACTTAAGTATTTTCTTTCATCTTCGTAACGGTTATTTTCTTGCATCGTCAAGACAAAACAGACAGGAAGGTTTGTAGAAAAGACTAGAGAAGACAGATTGAGATGGTTTGGACATGTTCAGAAGAGGGACAGTGGATACATTGGTAGAAGAATGATCCTAGAGATGGAGCTACCAGGTA
>JAFBJS010000468.1:84610-105123 GCA_016785265.1 Paraplagusia blochii
CTCATGTAAAAAATAAAAGACAAATATAGAAAAATATTGAATTTGACAGACTGTTAGTAAAATGTGTATATCACACACAGACACAATTCCATCACTGCATTAAAGCAGCAAAGGAACAGTTATTCCAAAAAAGGGCCCACTGGACAGAGTAGGTTTCCTTGAAGACGTGAAATATCTAATCCACAAGCAAGACGATGGCAAGTGTCAAATTAAGGTCATAATAAAGATGCCTGTCAAAATGTCTAAACATCTATTTTATCACCACATTTCATTATGGTAGTTACCACAGAACTCAACACTAAACTTTTTAATGTATTTTTAAAGTAAAGGAAATTAACTAGCCATTAGTTACTTTTCTAATTTAGTAACTAGTAACGTAACTAGTTACTTTTTTCAGAGCAGTAACGAGTAAAGTAATAAGTTACTTTTTTAAAGTAACTTGCCCAACACTTTCAATGGTCACAAACCTCTTTGATCCAAGTCAATAGACACAATGTGACATACTTCATCGTTATCTATTGTTGAACATTAATCAGGATGTTTTTACTTGACTTAGTGATATCTGAATAATTACTTTTACTCATGTTTAAGCAAAAAAAACAGTAATTGAACATGGAAAAAATGACTAAAAAAAACTTCTAAGAAACATAACGTGAGACGACCCCAATAAAAAACTCTTGCGCCTCACTTGAGGGTCGGCACCCACTCTTTGAGAAACTCTCAAAGTCTCAATATCACCACAACATAACAGCGCCACCTAGAGGTATTTAAATGCATATTGAGCAGTTGTTTCTATAATTTAACAGAGAGATTGTTCCATAAAACCTTTTGATTTGCTGAATTAGGCCTTAGTCCTTGGTGGAAAATAATTTCATGAACATGTATTGAGCAGTGAAACAGTTGACTGAGGAAGGACCCAGAGTGTCCAGTACTGTGACCCACTGTCCCTGTCCTTGTTCTCATGTTTGTTGCAGGCATTGCCAACATTATTATTGTTATTTGTTAATGTCACCACTCAATTTTTCAGCAGGCCGACTATCTTTGCTGAAAACAGGTTTCGCATAACCTTCAGTGTGTCTTTACGATCTGTGGGTAAATCCGAGAATATGACCCAATATCAGAGTTAATTTAGGGCAGTGGTGATTGGAGGAAAAAAAAAACATAAATTCTGAACATGTGACATGAACCCAGGGCTCCTGTTTATCCCATTTTCCATTCTCTCTTTATGTATCTAATATTTCTAATTTACCACCGTCCAGGCAAAGTGACACAAGGAGCCATAAATTCTCTTCTAATTCCAAATAATTCCGATTACATGGACGAGTAGTTTTCAATCAGAAAGATAATCTGGATGATAGATGGTGGGATAATTGGCTGTCTCTGCCACGTAAATATTGTGTCGTTCTATTAATCTTGCCGAATGAAGTGTCAAGCTGTCACTCATTCGTCAAAGTGAATTAGGAAATATAACGAATAAATAAATGCATGCGGGTGGCAGTAAATGCATGCCTGTGTGTGTGTGTGTGTGTGTGTGTGTGTGTAAGAAAGGCAGAGAAGAGATAAGATGAGTGCAGGCAGCTGCAGTGGCCCTCAGTCAAAGCAGTCGACAGTAATAAGGGACTTAGAAAGATGAGTGTGTTGGTGCTGCTCTGCTCCTAAGTACTTTTGTATTGGTGTGTGTTTTCAAGACAAAGATGGAACCAGAGACGAATACACAACTGTCGAGAACGGAACGCTAAACCACCAAAAAAAAATAGACTTAGCTGTGGAATCAAAATGTTCCCAGTAAAACAATTACCTGCTGTTAATGTTAAAAAATATGTTTATCTATTACCTGGTTGCAAAGGGGTAGTAGCCTCCACAACTGCCACCCAAATCACACTGCACCATACTGTGAGCCGTTCTCTGGGTGGTGACCCCACTGGAAGTTATGTGGGTCAGGACTCTGCTGTGCTCAGAGCATCTCACCAACAACCTGCCAGCTGTGGGACTCCAACCAAAAAGCACTCAGACTCTCGTCTGCTTCCTTAATTGCTAGGCAACCACAGCTAAACTATTTGGAATTGTATCCTTCTTATATCAAAGTTGCTAAAGTCACTAGATATTTGCAGTTCACTCTAGGTCAAGGTATACAGATGTATCAGTCTCCAGAGAAGCTGCCCCCAACTTGTATTTTCTCTTTTTTGATAAATTTCTTTTCAAGTATTCCCGGCTGAAACAGTAATGGCTGATATGTATTGATCTACATCAATTTTTTAGATTTCCCCCAAAAGAGATCAATTTTTATTATAATTGTGTTGTATTTGTCCTCTGTGATTAAACTTTTGTTTTATGACAATAACCTAGATATCCTTTCTATGTATAATTATACATAAGTCGCTACTGTGTCGCCCCACAACTTGAGGCCCACAGTTTTAACTACCAAAGCATGCCATATTGGATTGGGATGATTTACCCTGATATTTAAATGTAATTTATGAAAAAAGAGAAAAAAATTTTGTGTATGTCATAATTAATATGGAAGAGGCCGTATTTTCCCTGTCATTGAAGAGGTGATAAATATCTTAGTCTTTAACCTATAGGACGAGAGGATAAAAAAAACCCCAAGCAGTGACATGCTCTTAATTTAATTTATAAAGATCATAATTAACGACCTGCAGGCTGCAGCAGACCCCATCTGGGTTTGAAGACAGAAGGGGCCGCAGTCGTAAGAATGAAAATGAAGTTTTCATTGAATTGTGAATTAAATCTCAAATATCAGTAATTTCACAGAAAAGGTCAGATCTAATGGAGTCTCTCCCTGCTTTTTAATATCTCATAATTCTCTCCCGGGCGTCCCTCTCTCTGCGCCGTGACGTGGGAGCTGCTAATTGTCCACAGTTAATGAATGAAACCGTCAGGTGTTTGCAAAGGCAAACAAAGAGCCGGCGTCTCCTAAATCACCCGTGCCCTTCGACACGGTTATTATTCGGCAGCGGGTGAACCCCAGCCTTGGTCCATGACAGATTATATCTTGGCCCGGGATGGGCTGTCCATTTATCTGCCTGATAAACTCCAAGCATCTCTCCATTTTCAATCATCAGAAAGGAAATGAGATTAACAATCTAATGATGCCAGCAGCCGCTCCTCCACTTGCACATGGACACACAACACAACGCAACAACAGGCATTCTGGACAATCGGATTTATGATGTATCGGAGCACGAGGCAGATTTTTAGGATTTGATTCCGTAACTTCCCTCACGTCCCTTCACGTCCCTGTAAAGTCTTACGGCTCGGCCAGTCTGTTATTTCACCTCAGACCTAAATATACAGTGCACTCCCTCCTTGTGAGTCCACCCCTCCCCTGCTGTCCCTGACATGCACACGCAAGCATCCTAGCCCTCGTAAAGCTGACATCTTCACTAAACTATGCTAACAAGGCCGTGGTGATTTGTATATGCACGGCCCAGTGGCACGCACGTGGCATTGGGAGAGCGGGGGCAACAAAAACTCAAGCAGCAGCAAGAATGGGAGGTTTACTGTCAGGAGGGACGAGGTTAGATAATCAAAGAGCCGCGCCACATGCAAAGGTCCCACTGTACGCTGACATGGACTAACAAACAAAAAAAAAACCTTCATATCTGAGGGTTCACGTCGTGTGAGGTGACAGAACACACCGCCCCGGGGTCCAGAGATCCAGACGTGGAACATTTCAGCTCTCTGATTCCTCTTCCTGCTCTGGGATTTATCGACTTTAGACAGAGCGGCTTGTGCAGGTGCACAGCACCGACAACTGCTGTGGTCCACTGATGTCATATATTACTGAGCCACAAACATCAGCCGGGGCGACACCGTGAACAACTCCTGTTATTTAGGGCTGTGTCTCTTAAAGGTGATGAGCTTGAATGGCTGAGAGGCTGGAATCCAACCCAGGGTTTGAATGGGTTCACAGTTATTTACGAGAAGTTTGGTCCATGAAAGTTCCTGTAGTCATTCACAAGGAACACTCCACCTGTTTATGTTAGAAATCAACAAATATAGTAGAACGTGCAGAGAAAAATCTACGCAAATTTCCGAAGGAGTGATTCTGGTGTCCAATATTCACAGATTAACTTTTCTTGTGATTCTTATCCACATCAGAGAGTTAAGAAATGAAATTTGTCTACAAATATCCTGGACCAGAACATCTTCATCCTCTGGTCGCAGCCAACAGACAATACTATACAACTTGAAAAGAAACACCAGTTCCAGCATGTTTGCTGTCACTTTTATTCACTAGTCAATAAGCATGACTTTTTTAAGAATCACAAACTTATTAACAAAAAGTAAAACTGAAACAATAAATCACCAGTTCTACTTAAATGATGACATCATCATGCCAAAGTTGTAGCAGTTACACGGGGTGTCGTCCAAGTAGGACCAGAAACTTAACCCAGTAGTTTTTGTATTGTTCAGTATAGGACAAGTTAAAATATGTAATTTTTTAATTTGTCTTTAATAACCAGTGTAAAAAACTACCAAGAAATTTGAATATAAGCCAAAGCCAATATAAATCAGAAGTGGTAATCCAGAGAGTTTCAACCTCAGGGCCACAGTCCCACATGGGTTCACTTGGATATCAAATGGAGTCACCTTAAATTTCCAGACTTTGACCAAAAAAAAAATCAAATACATATCACTCTTACTATGTTAAACATTCATTCATCCCTTTTTCCCTCTTATCTTTTACAGATCCTCAGGGGCATTAGTCTCCAAGACTGCAACCCAAATCACACTGTTCCATACTGTGCGTCTTCCTGTGTATGGTGAGTTCAAGGGAATTTATGTGGGTCGGGATGGTTCTATGATCAGAGCACCTCAGTGGCAACCTGGCAGCTGGTGGATTAGAACCTGAAGCCTTGTGGACCAAGTCCGTGTCCTTTACCATGGAGCAGTAGTATGAAGTAGAATGAAAGTATGTGAGGACTTCTATTTCAGTTTGCTGAACGTGCATAATCAGCAGAATTAAGATTTCAATGATTTCTAGTGTTGAAACATTCAAAGGAGCCTATGCCTTCCAAGAATCCTTTGCTACACGGGCACTCAATCGCAAAAGTGTTTGCCTTCCTCCACCGCTAGGCCTTGATTAAAAATATCACTGAAAATCATTAACAATTATTTTCGCTTTCATTCATTTTAAGTTTAGTATTCATCTCACTAGTTTGCTTATTTTATGAAAGAATTTAATGATATTGCTAAGGACACAGATTGTGATTCATATTAACTTTGTTTTATTTAAATGAAAATACTCATAAATACAAATACAAATCAGCCTATAATTGTGCAAAAAGAATGAAAGAGTATTATTATCAATCAATCAATTGCGTGCAAAAAAAATACTAATAATAATAATCCAACCTAAATTCCTCCTCTGTTGTACAGTATGTCAGTTGTTGCCGAAAGACAGACTGACTGACCCGTCCAGTGCTGAGTGGCTGGTGATTGAAGAGCCTGTGTGCCCTTTTTACTGTCTGACAGGTGAGAGCAGCTGCCCAGTCAGGACCTGGACGCTGCTAATTTCAGAGACTTACAGTTAAAATTATATTACGCTTCATTAAAACGACACTTTCTTTTTTTTTTATCTGTGACATTCATAAAGTACTGAGTTAATAAGATCACTCTGCTGCAGGATCTTCAACTTCCTGAAGGAGCTGCTACAGGTTCATGACTGAGCCGGTGCAGCTAAGGCTTCTAGGAAGGTGGGGAATCCTGTGAACATTCTAACACATTCATGGTATTTGAATTGTTATTTCTGTTTGTGCTTCTTCAGCAAACTAAAGTCTAAGTCCTTAAATACTTTCAATCTGCTTCATACTACAGCTACGTGGTTAAAGAACATGAATAAGGTCCACAAGGTTTCAGGTTCGAATCCACCAGCTGCCACATTGCCATGAGGTGCTGAGTCCTGACCCTTGTAACTTCCAGTGGGCTCAACCAGGGATGATACCTGAGGACATGCTCACTGGACAATTTCTTGGGGCCCCGGCCAAGAAATACATTAGCTGCGTGCAGTGATAGGCTACATCGATGTCTTGGTTGCAGCCACAAAAAAAAAAAATCCCTCACCACCCACAGGAAGGCTTACAGAATGGAACAGTGCGATTTGGGTGTCAGTTTTGGAGACATGCTGCCCCTGAGATACAAAAACAAATAAAAGGACAAAGATGGATGAGTGAACTTCTGTTTTTTTTTGTTTGTTTTTTTTTATAAATAACCAATAATTTAACATTTGTTTATGTTTTATTTTTTATATCTTTACAGCATCCTGTTCCATACACAAATAACAAGATTGATATAACCATGGAAAAAAAATCTGAATTAGCTCAAAAAGAGCTGGAGGACAATTAGTTCTCAAATTATGGGGCTAGCTCAACAGAAGGTAAATTTATTTTGCAAAAAGGGCCTTATTTTACAATAAGTTTACACAATAGGCAATTTTATTTTATGTTTCAGGAACTTTTAATATTTAATTGAAATTTAAATTTTTTTTATTGACATACAGTATCTTTTGTCAAACTATGACTATTCAGGCTTTTATGACTTTAACATAAAATGATAACCCAGTTCACTGACAGCTAGTTTTCTGTGCCGCTGACTGTAAACTTTTTTTTTAGGAGTGTTTGTGCCCGAGGTCAGCAGGTAGTGAGTCACAAGGCTTGAATGAGAAGCAGACTGATCCCCTATGACGAGGCTGTCAGCAGGGTCCTGAGTGGGCTGTGTGGAGCCTCTGTCGGGGGGTGTCACATTTCCACCCTCCACACTGTGGCCCTCTGTGCTGCCCATGGCTGCGGCTCAATGGGCCCTTTGACGGGGCCACCCCGGGCCTTTCATCATACACCTTGCGGCAGAACAACGCAGCCTAGAGGGAGGGTGGGGGACCCTCATGCCAACAACACCTGGCAGGTACACTGGACCACATGCCCGGGGCCAAAACAAAAGCTCCTCTGTGGAGCATTTATTGGAAATTAATTTCCTCTCTGCTGTATTTTTTTTTTTTTTTGAATGAGAAGCAGACTGATCCCCTATGACGAGGCTGTCAGCAGGGTCCTGAGTGGGCTGTGTGGAGCCTCTGTCGGGGGGTGTCACATTTCCACCCTCCACACTGTGGCCCTCTGTGCTGCCCATGGCTGCGGCTCAATGGGCCCTTTGACGGGGCCACCCCGGGCCTTTCATCATACACCTTGCGGCAGAACAACGCAGCCTAGAGGGAGGGTGGGGGATCCTCATGCCAACAACACCTGGCAGGTACACTGGACCACATGCCCGGGGCCAAAACAAAAGCTCCTCTGTGGAGCATTTATTGGAAATTAATTTCCTCTCCGCTGTATTTTTTTTTTTTTGCTTGCATTCATAAAACACAGGATGGAGAAAGAACAGGATGAAGTGGACGGTCACAAGACACTGGACTGTGGACACCATGGAGGTCAAGATTTTTTTTAATGGAAGACTATTAGCTCGTCTGGTGACTGTCGTCTTGAGATATTGTTCAGTTGAATGTACAGTACTGCCTTTGTCGCTAAAAATGAGACACAGAACTGAACAGTCAGTACTAGTGATGTCCAATAATATATTGTGGACAGTTATTAATATCGAAACAAATCAGTATCTGTTTTTTCACCAACTGAGAATCAAATGCTGCAAAGTCCAAGTCTTGGCAAACACGTTATGGACACCCTGCTGGTGTCCTACAACTTTGACCGGCGCATGATAAATGATGTCATCAAACCACAACTGAAGGCACAACAACAACAATGCTACATTGAATGTGTGTGGTTCAAACATACAATAACAAAACTATTATTTGTAATGACTGCAATGAGCTAGTCCTGTGAGGGTTGGGGCGTTTTTATGCAGCCAAGTCATGTAAAACACCCAGAAATGAAAAGAAAAACAACGCAGCCATAGTTCAATAGGATAAAGAACAGCCAACAACAAAAGAGATCAGACAAAAATCATGGAGTTCATCCTCCTTGGAGAACTAGCCGTTCTCTACTGTTCAAGACGCTGGATTCACTAAACGTGTTGAGTTCGAGCCAGGCTAAGTCATGACTAATCGGATTTGTAATTATGTCTCGGACACTCGTCAGCCAACTTCTGTTCCATGACGTCTTACATGTCATTGACGTTAGGAGGAAACGTATACATTGTGACAAGGCTACATGTTTATTTACATTATAAAGAGGGCTGAAGCTTTTGTTTACTTTTTTCGACTGAAGCTTTTTCTATCTGGGTGTCTTTTTATTGGACTATTGTTGTGAGTGCTGAATGAGCCCAGCTTATAATGTTAATTATTCTTTTTGGCCAGTTATTCTATTCAACACTAGACAATATCTTTTTTCTTTAAATGCTGCACAAAGAATCATACGACTACTTAATACAAAATGTTAAAAATACATTTCCAGAACTTATGTTGAAGTGTTATTACTTTTTTTGCATTTAGTGAAAAAAAATACTGTCACTGTTATTTTGAAGAATGACTTCAGTCGGGCATAACAATAATCCAGGGGAAATCACCTGCATATATCGTGATTGGCTAATATACGAATCGAATATTAAGTAGTTGGACAATATTTGCAATATAATATAATGAGACATCTGCAGTCAGTATTATGGATTAAAACAATTCAATTCAATTCATTCATCTTCATCCTCTTATTAGTTACTGGGTCACCCAGGCAGCAGTCTCCACAACCGCCACCCAAATCGCGGCAGTGGTGGCCTAGTGGTTAAGCGGACTTGGGTCTGAAAGGTCCCTTGTTCGAATGCCCCTACTGCCAGGTTAGCGTTGTGGTGCACTGAGCATGGTGTTGTCCCCACACACTGCTCCCCGGGCGCTCAAAAACTGCCCACTGCTCACTTTGATGATGGGTTAAATGCAGAGGCCAAATGTCGTTGTGTGCATTGTGTGAATCACAACGTCACAATGACAAAAAAAAGGAATTTAATTTTATTATCAAATCACACTACACCATACTGTGAGCCTTCCTGTGGGTGGTGATCCCACTGGAACCTAACTGTTGTTAAGCTTATGTTAATCTACTAACACGTCCTACTCTCCTGAAATAACCTTACTCTATATTGACAAGAAATGACGCTGCAACGCTCAGAACTACATGACACATGTTGTTTCCTATTGGTCAAACACCAAATAGTTGTTTCTGCTAAGCTAATGATAACCTACTCAATGCCTACTTGAGTTGGTTAGGTGTAGGTATTTTATATTTAGAATGTATTCATTGATTTGCTTTATAAATAAAAATAGTTATCAGTATGAGGTGGCGCCCAAACAAATGAGAAAATAAAAAACTTTTCTGAAAGAGCAACCAAGCACAAACAAATTCAATTTTTTTTTTTCAGCCACTCTTACATTTTTGAAGACAACTAATTTAGTTCATCATAATGAAGTGCCAATTTTATGAAGTCTGGTTTAGTTCATTTCTACATCCTCTCCACTCTCCCATCCACCTCTCCCCTGTCTCATCCACTGTCTTCCCCCTGTGTCCCTCCACCTGGACAGTTCCTCTTTGTCTCAGCTCCGTGTACAGTGGGTTTATTACCCGGGATCCTCCTCTTCCTCCCTTATCTACAGTTCAAAGCCTGTTGATGGAATTATCTCTGGACAGTGAGGGCAAAAGGAAACAACTGTCGGTCAGAGAGAAACTCATCTCCAACAGCTGGTTGGTCACTGGTCCCCACTGTCTGACCCCTGGGACGGTGGGACAGAACACAGCCAGGAAACACCGTCAGTACAGGATGTGTCTGAGCACCGTGTTCTCCACAGACAAATGGGCCCTGAACCAAACCACCACCACCAGCACATCTCTGTGCTTGAAGCAACGGATGTTGAGGTTTCAGGTTTGAATGCTCTTAGAAAGTTCATGTGTGAGATGTTGAGTAAAGGTGTAGTGGGCTGGGCCACAGGAGGACAAGAGGACAAGGGGGTGGGGGTTCAATGGGAAGAGGAACTACGGGATCTTGACTTTACAGGAAATGTGGAGTGATTGTTATAAAAGATACTTGTGTCCACTGAGGGATCCAATGTCATTTTGAGTTGACAAAAAAAAAAATTGAAAAGACATTATTGCTGAAAATCCTGAACATTTCCTGTAGACAAAATCGTTTTTAGTTTTATTTTTAAGGTTTGTGAAATGTTGAATAATGAAAAATAATGAATAATTATTTTATTATTTCTTGGGTCCACAAGGCTGGCCAGGTTGCCACTAAGGTCGGGATGGTCCTAGCATTACTTTGTACTTTTTTTTTTAAATGATTCATTCATTCACTCTCCACGACTGCCACACAATTCACACTGTACCATATTGCACCCTTTTTTGTGGGTGGTGAGCCCACTGGAAGTTATGTGGGTCAGGATGGTTCTATGCCCGGACTACCTCAGTGGCAACATGGCAGCGGATTCAAACCTGGAGCCTTGTGGACCACCACTACCATCCTTGCTTTTTTCATTTCCCAAAATAAAAATGATATCAGGAGTTAAAGAGGATCAAATCCCAGTTAGGGGGGTGGACCATTTCCAGAGAACTCACAACCTGCAAAGAGGTTCATCGTAGGGTGCAGTGCCATTTGTGTGGCAGTCGTGGAGACTGCTGGTCCCATGATTAGGTTCCAAGCGGACAAATATGGACGGATGGAAAATAACGTTGGGAAAAATCAATGTTGATTTTTGAAAGGCCAGTGGACGCACAGCATGCCAACGACAGTAAAACGGAGTCGTGGAAGTGAATTATGTCGTTGAGTGTAAATGTTATCCCCGACCACCGACGTCAACTATCGGCCTCTTATTAATTCAAAAACGCTGCAAATTTGCACGTGACGACGTCATTAAGGCCAGTCAGCATAAACGCTTCATCACCGTATGTCTCAACCTTTAACTGCAGCACGGCCTGTTAGACACAGGTGATTTAAAGAAGCCACAGTCCTGCACATGCACATAGATCTGCCCCCTGGCCTCGTCGTCTGTCTTGGCTCTCTGGCACACAAGGTCATCCCACAGCCAGTCACGACACTCCAATTAAGGCGACTGATGGACGCAACTAATTGGTGAGATTTATAACCTTCTTTTATTATGCTTTATGAGCAAGGCAAGTGGAGGGCATTACCATTTATAGGCCTCGGGCTTCATACTGGATCACTTACCAGTACTCACTGTCCGGTCGGACCGCTGGAGACAGGGGGAACAGCAGGAGGCGCTGCAGCAGGAAATCTTTGGATTCAATCTAAAAAAAAAAAACAAGGAGAAAAACAAATATTTCGGTGTCAAATATAAACCCAAGAGTAAGGATCATGGAGAAGACAGAGATGAAGAGACGGACTAGTTGAGATGGAGTAGAGAGAGGGAGGGCGAGGGAGAGAGGGAGAGAGTGGGTGTCGGGGTGAAGATGAAGCAAAGCTCCATGGGGCAGGAAGGCAGGAGGAGGAGGCAGACAAGGCTCCTGTAATGAGTGTGTGGTTATTGATTGTATTGTCAGAGAGCCTGACCAGGGTCCCGTGTGCTGTGGACCCCAGTCCATCTGTGGACAATGCAGTCAGTTACACCTCACTGCTCCATCTAATAAAGAACAGGCAGATTGATGTCACCAGTACGGTTGAACTCTGCCTAACACTGACACACACACACACACACACACACACACACAAAATCATACGCATGTGCAGGCATGCACACACATTCATTTTGCAGAACCATTGTGACAAAATAAAATGTATTTTGTAATTATTAATTTTAACTACACAAATTACTTGTAATTTCATGAGCACACTGGAACAATTTATATAATATTTTACTCTTTTTTTAAAATAATTCTAATTTTATTCTTTTTTATAGGTAATTTACTTTGTGCATTATGGGACCTAAAACCAAAAACATCAAAATTATTGAATTCTAACTTGTTCTCGATGGTCTACCTTTATTTTGAAAGCATATATTCATTAAAATAATACTTTTACAGCAGGAAGTAAAACCAGAAACTTTAGTAAAAACATTTTAACACAAAAACATTTACATAAACATCATGCCTAATAACATGATGTTATTAGATAAGTAATTATTATTCATTTCCTTGGCCAGGTCTCAGGGGCAGCTGACTCCACCACTGCCACCCAAATCACACTGCTGCATACTGTGATGCCACAGGAGTGTGCTTAGATCAGAGCACCTCAGTGGTTACCTGGCAGCTGGTGGATTAGAACCTGAAACCCAGGACTTTATCTTAAAGGCCATTAGTTCTTAATGTCTGACTTAAAGTAAATGGAGAATTGTTGTTGGACAGTATTTTTATATTGTTGATTAGTCAGTGAGATGGTGAAATGGAAAATTCCATTAAGCGTACTGCCTGAAGTACAGGTACATGTTCATCAGTACAACTGCAGTAGTAATATATACAGTGTCAATTTTTTTAGTACACTCATATGTTTGTTGTATTTCTTTGTTTCATAAACAACAGAGCTCAGAAGAACTTTTAAAGATAACACCTGGACTGTTGATGTTTGGGACAAATCCAAGACCCCAGAACTGGGGTCCATGGAACAGTTCCAGGACCTGAATGAACTGTGTGACGTTCTGGTCGTCCTCACTACCAGCACAGCAGGTCAGGACCTTTGTACAAATGATAAAACAACTGCAGCCATAATGAAGACGGTGTCGAGCTGGTTAAGGTTGTCTCCTTCCACAGGAAGTCCACACAAACAGTCGCCTGCACCCGAGCCGTGTAGCCGACATGGCAGCAGCACGAGCGATTACTCCTGCGCAGCCAGCCAAAACACAAAAATCAATAAACAATCTCAACGTTTCTGAGGGCCCCCGCGTCCGACTTAATAAATGTCTCAATCCACTGTTATGACTTCATTTTGCTTTAACGTCTTCTTCATGTGCATCTTTTGCCGATCAATTAGAGAATGGAGTGCCCCCGCTGTCGCTACACCTGCCCTCCATCCACACACACACACACACACACACACGCACAACAACTGCCAGACAGAGGGTAAATGATCATTTAAACAGAAGGAATCAAACAACAGTTTGAGCTTATCTTAAAAAAAATGGAATTTGTATATTTTTGGTCACTGATACTAAACCAAAAAATTTGTTTTTGTTTTTCTCACTCTAAAAGCAATAATGTTCATGGGTGCCCTCACTAGTTGACTGCTGGCATTACACCCTTGAAACTCTATATAGTGTGTTGATTAAAACGTAAAAAAAAAAAAAAAGCAACACATTTTTGGGTTGCCACCCATCAATTGACAAACATTCCATGTCTGCATGAAGACGTAACACCTATATTGGTTTAATTCTGTATTTCAGGGTTGAACAACTGCAGTTGTCTTAGGGAAAAAATGTTTTGGGCGAAGAGAAAGAGTTTGTTTGATTTAAAGTTTATTGGTTATAAATATTTTTTTTTTCCGTCTTTGAGCCTCACAGTTGTAGAACCCAGATATGGGCCGGATGGACTACCAGTCAATAATCTCTGCTGTTTTTGTACCAGACATGTCTTTGTTTTCAGTCAAGTCACACTGTTGCTGTACTCAGATCAGCGTTAAACAGAACTCAGAAACAGACTGCAAAGGAACTAAGAATAAAATGTTATCCCTAGGTCCAGGTCAGGTCCACCTACATGAGGAGCTTTACTCCCAGTATGATTGTGTTCCTGGACTGTCAGTGCTGACAATGATGAACACGTGTCCTCCTCTCCAGGACGCTCCTGCCATCTCCCGATCCTGCTGCGGCAGTGACAGGTGACAGTGTCGGTGCAGCAGCTCCTGCTCTGTGACTGGAAGCTTGGAGAGAATCTTCACTCTCACCCTTCTCTTGTCTCCCATCGATCCTGCCACTTCCCATTATTGTCAATCAGGACGGCATCATCTCCACGGGAGGAGCCGAGCAGCGATGGATTGCCAGGGCAGCGAGGTGCGAAGAGCAGAACGCGGCGTGCGGCTGCCAGCAGGGGCCCATCTCCAGGGGCCACCTCGGCAGACAACACAAATAAATTCTAAGAATTTTGGTTCATATATAGATCACAAGCAAAAAGGCCAGAACAATGGACCAGGTTGAGGACTTCTAAACACAGATCGATTTTTATTTCCATATCTTGTTTTTGATGGTTGCTATTTGGTGTCCAGTGATGGTCAGAATGGACAGATTCTACAATGCAGCCCAGGAGTCACCAGATCATGATCAATGTCTTAACCAGACCAGACACTGTCTCCATATGTTGCTCACACTGTACGAGTGAATTGCAGGAGTGGTCAGTTCACAGGCCTCAATTCCTGTTCTCACACTGTGCGGTCGGGTGAGATTGATCTGATGAGACTGTACGATCATCCATGACACGTCTGAGTCCTGGAGCCAAAACTACTTCGGATAAAAGCCTTTGCTAAATATATTGTAATGCAATGTGATAAAACATATGAGGAAGAAGAAGAAGAAGCCAGTAGTGGGAGATGCACAGATGCACAGTTTGATTTTGAGGCAATCCACTGTGAGGTGGTCAGAAGGAGATTATTGCTTGTCGTAACCCGTCGCACACTTACTTACAAACTTAGCGAAAAAAATTCTAAAACATGATTTCTATAAAATCATGGCAAAATCAGCTCAAAATTGCTCATTTTCACCAGGAACACATTAGGTTAGCTACACTCCTATGAAAGTCTGTCTGTTACATTGAGGCTGGTGGAAGATGCAGGGCAGAGACAACAGTTGAAGAGAAAGAGCGATATTGAAGAAGAAGGAAATAAAATCTTTAGGCTTACTCAATGATGAGAGAAAGGCTGGGTCTAGGACCATGTCAGATGTTGGTTCAACATCAGGGCAAACTGATGAACGGGCAGATGATAGGCTTAAATAGACAAAGAAGAAGAGTTTCAAGTGGACACAGGTGATGAAGGTTAAGTTATTAACACCGGAGGAGGGGCCTATGTTAATGGGTGTGGTCACATGAAAGCAGGAAGTAGAGGGCAGGTGAAGACAACAAGCAGGGACATACATTGCACATGGGAGGCAGACTTGGAGGGTGGCCGACATGGAGCTGGTTGGATTTTTATCCTCTTATCTACCACTGCTGCCCCAACTTTATTTTTTAGATTTTTTATTTCTAGTTATCCATCCACCCATTTCCACCAGCTTACCGAGTTGTTATCGGGCAATGATCTCCACGACTGCCACCCAAATCTCACTGCAGCGTACCAGCCCCTCATGAACCTTCTTGTAGGTGGTGAGCCCACGTGAAGGTAAAAACAGCCCTCAAAATTATTAAAGCGGAGGTGGCAATGGTGGGCAACAGTCTCCACAACTGCCACCCAAATCCCACTGCACCATACAATGAGCATTCCTGTGAATAGTATTCTAATAATAACTTAAAAACCTTTTAGGTTTCACCTTTCGAATTCCGAGCCATCATGATCCGAATGTTGAAAAACACAGATATATGTAATAATGACGCGTATGTGGAGCAGCGCCCCTGAGGGTGAAGTCTGTCTGAAAATCAGTAGTTCTGATCCCTGATCGGCTTATGGACCTGCGCCGTCCCCCGCCGTGAGGCTCGGCAGCCACGCTGGTCAGGTGGTGCTACCATGCGGCTGCATTAAACCCTGGAGATTGATGGTAACATTGCCCTCCCTCCCCGTGCTGTAAAAGATTATCCGCTCACCCGCTGGAAACAAAGCTGTGATGGAAATTCGTCTCGCATCATCAGCAACAAAATATCTACACAGTGGAGCGGGAGTCTCTCATTTTTCATGGGCTATATATTAAATAAAAAAAGGCATTAAAGGAAAAGGGAGAGGCCTGGTCTGAGTGATAGCACTAGTTAGTCCTTTTTTTTTTTTTTTTTCAAAACGGGCCACTTGAATCAGGGGGATTATAAGGTTTCCATTTCATCTGCTCCCACCCCCGACCCCCGTCTGTTCTGGACTCCAGACATGAAACACATCAGTGTTATCTAAGTGAATGCTGCCTGGAGTTGATGTGTCATATTTGAATTTCCTATTTGCGTGTCAGAGTGTAGGACCTCGGTGATTTCAGAGCAGGCGGCGGATGGAAGCCCTGCCTCCCAGTTACACTGTGTCATCGCCATGATAAGGCTGAAGTGATGGAGAGAGACTCCTGAAGAAGTGACTGGTGGGAACTGGCTGCTGACGCTGCTGTTACTCACAGGGTCACCTACACGGCAGCCTTGGAGTCCCGTTGACAACTAACCATTATTTAGCAGAAACTCAACCTGTTCATTGTCATCTTCTCAAGCTGGGGTTTTATTTAAAAAAAAAAGAGTTGAAAGAAGCACCTGGTACCGATGCCTCACAGGCAAAGCAGCAGATTGAAATCCGTCATAGTGACTTGAGAGACTCCAGTCAGTTCACGTCTGTCAGTTTGTTCTAGTGCAACTTTCAATTTCGCCTGGCGGGGGAGAGAGGGGGGACATCAAACTCCTTCTGACGAGAGGAAACCATTGATTTTTCCTCGCCTCGACCATCAGTCTGCCAGAGGAGAGGTGGCTGTGGGTGCTCAGACAGCTGATGATGTGATTTGTAAGTGTGGACCACCAGTGAGTGTGGAGGATTGCTTCAAATCTCAACACACAGCAGAGTGACTCCCGCCATCTCCAACATTCAGCCCCAGAGTGGAATCTGCTGATAATCTCCGGCAGGTGAGCGAGGAACGCCGTCGTCTGACGATTCTGTCGGCTAACTGTGAGAAGAGTCACATGTTCAGACTCATCTGAGTCAGTGTTCCCCAACCTTTTTTGCACCATGGACCGGTTAAATGGCCATGACCAGTCGTTAAGTTGTGGCAGATTAATATCCTTTAATAAAATTAAAGTTGCAGTAGTTCTGAAATATTTTCCTACCCCAATTAGCTATGGTCATGGGCACAACAAGAGCACACAGTCTATAACTTTCTGCTACCAGACCGGTATACAAGGTTAGAATCCTGTATCATGTTTATTATTGTTGTCTTCACTGAGAAAATATTGCCTAATTAAATATAGTTGCAATATTGATGATGAAATCCTAGCCATTCTATTGTTCAGTTCTTTTGTTGATATGGTTATGGATCAAATGGAAGTAATAGTCAGATGAGGCCAAAAGGAAACATTATTTCTCTGCGGTCCGGCATCAATTCCCCCACGGACCAGAACTGGTCCCCAGCCGAGTGGTTGGGGACCACTGATCTAAGTTTTCCTTTTGTGCAGGTCTGCGATTGAAGCTCAACAATAGTGAGTGTGATACAGTTGTTAAGGATTATAACATCTGAAGGCTTTGTTATCATCTACATATATTTATTCCAAACAGACTCAGCATCTGAAACACCGGAAATGGCTTGATCCAATACTCAGGATTGGTTTTTGATCCAATACTGGTCACAATTTCAAGAACGGACAACACAGAAAAATATCCCAACTCATCTGATCCAATACCAATACAACTTGACTTCTAAGCTTGGAACTTGGACATTATTGCAAGCATCGATGTCACATCGTTAAACAGAAAAGAATGATTTAGATTCATTAAGTTTAACAGACAAACTCAGCATTTGAAACATAGGAGTGGCTCAATCATAGAGTCAAGATCAATATTGATTTGATCTTGGTCAAAATTTCAAGATCTGAGTAAAAAAAAAACAAAAATCTACAACCTGTTCAATCTGATACCTTTGCCAAAGAAATGATTCTATATTTAATGCTTTTTGTGTTTTAGCTGCCCCTACAAGGTATCGAGTATGTGGTTCCTTTGGGAATCACACCCAGGACTCTCTGGACTTAGGCAGCCTGGTTATTTACTACACAATGAAACCAATGGTGCTTAACTTTACTTGGCACAGCATGATGTTGGGAAAACAAAGTATCAGACTGGTCAGACACTCACAATGGTCAGAAACTCCAAGTTGCAGTGCTGGTATCGGAATTGAAGAGGTTGTATCGAGCCATCCCTAAAACAGTCACCAATCAACTGCAGTTTTTTTTATGACTCCAAAGTTGAATATGATCACATGACACAATATACTGTACAAATGACATGAGTGCAATTAATTACAGAGGAAAAAAAAATGTTGTATTGTTTCACGTACTGACAATTGTACGTAACATCAAACTACAGATGCACTGAGCTCCACCACAGGTTGGATCACGATGTGTTTTTGTTGATCTTACAGCCAGAGACAGCATGCTTTCTGAGGGGAGGATTTAATCCTCTTTACATCATTTGCAAAGCAATTAAGCATGCCTCCAGTGCTATTAAATATAAGATAACAGCCTGGGAGATAACATGCTATTTGTACCATGTATCAAATGTAAATAGCTGCTCACGAGCCCTGATAGCAGGGAGATATATTTAAATCCATGTTAATGAAAATTAAAATGTACGATAGTAAAAAAAAAGAGCTTTATCTACACTATCTATCATAAAAAAAAACGAATTTATGATTTTAACGACTTCAAACCTAAATCCTCGATTAATGAACCTATAATTATGCATTACATCATAAATACTGCACGTGTTACACTTCAAATGCATGGCTTTATAGATTATACAGACTGGAGCATTCCATCAAACAAGGCAAATATATATATATATATATATATCTATATATAAATAGTTTTAGCTGCCATGAAAACATGAGATTAAGTCAAATATATTGACCGCTGCCACAGTGCTGGTGGCGTTAAACCTGTAGACCACCAGGTTTGGTTACACTGTCAAAGAGATGTTTTTTTTTTTCCCCTTTGAAAGCCAACGTGAGTAGAACTACGGCGACCAGGGACATGCATCAGTCAGCAGGAACCACGGAACCTTCTGCATGTGTTCCTGTCGTCACTACACAAGAAGAAACGGCACCAACAAGAAAAAAAAAAAAAGAATAAAAGCTAGAAAAAAAAAAAAAAAAAAAAGCCAACTCCCCGGTGACCCAGGGCCACATCAGGTCACCGCCGTGTGCATATGGAGGAGGTTCAAAGAGAGTTTATGACTGCATTATCTCCCCTCCTCCTCATCACCTCTCCACCCATCAGTGGACACTTGGAAGCCTCCGTGCCGGAGCAGACGGAGCGGGCATCACTCATTCACTCGCCTCCTAGGTGCCTTTGTCAGGTGATTGCTTGGCGGAAAAAGGAAAACAGATCAATACATCTCCCATGGGCCTGACAGGTAATCTTTACCTGGGATGAAATATGAGCGGTACCAGCCTGCTGGATTTCTTAACTGTAACAGGGCAATTGACTGGCAGCATGGGAGACCCTTCCCGCCACTTCCTGGATCCATTGGAAATTCATTGTGGGCCACGAGGTCTGGCTAAGATGTCATTATGTTGACTGCTAATTACCGCAAAGTCACATGGGTTGTCGCCTTTAATGTATGAATTGAAACATACCTTAATCAGACACCAAAATAGTCCGACTGCTATTCATATCTCAGGTAATCACAATTCACTCTCATCTACATGATGAGTTGTGGTGGAGAATTACAACTCAACGCTTTCTACAATAGAGTGTGAACACGTTTTAGAAAAAAGCAGTTTTTACAAATTTTGCTGGTCTCCCTGGTAGAGCCCGGACAGTAGGAGGGGTGGGGGACGATCTAGACTTCCTGACTGATTCCTGTGGCAGGATGTCTGACATGAGGCATCCATGTAGACGACTGTGCACACACAGCATTTATAAATGTCATCCCCGGCCAACACGGTCGTATAAAACCTTCTCAGACAGATTATTGCAGACATATAACTCACCTTAATTGGCAAACCTCATACCACTAAATGGGATTATTCACCTAAATAAGGCTCTAAAATGTCTGATATAGTGCTGATAATTATGCAGCTCATTTCAGTAAAAATTTAAATGTGTTCTCGTCCCTTCCAGCAGGTTGTAAATGTTGGAGTTTCAAAATACAGGTGAAGTTTTGAGCAGTGTTTCCAGGGATTTGGGGGAATATTTGTAAAAAAAAAAAAAATGTGAATGTGACTCCCTCAGTTCCATCTAAAGGATAGATGAACACTGGAGATGGAATCTGTTGCTTAAAGAGACTGGTTTGTCTGGAGGGAAATTAAAGTAATACATGAAAGATTGGAATGAAAATGATCCATATACTGTACTGTTCATGCCTCATTCTGAAATTTTTTAACTGCTTTCTTTCTTAAGAATTTCTGTTTGACAAAGTCTAATTTACATTGATAGAAAATGTGATTTTCTTTCAAAAAGTGACCACAAACTTTTGAAGTTGCGGTATTTTATTTATTTTATACTTATAAATCAATTTTAAGCCAATTTATATTCCTGCCATTTACGTTACTGTTCATGTAAACAGCTGATCAGACTGTAACTGCCTGGTCAGGGTTACCAAGTATAACAATTTTGACCTACTTATTTGTAAAAAGGAAAAAAAAATAATGCAACCACAGTCACAAAATGAAAAGAAATCAAATGAAAGAAGAAATAGTTTGAAGCTTTGCTAGAGTTCACAATAATGAACCTGTTACAGTCCCCCCACTG
>JAFBJS010000468.1:105199-130451 GCA_016785265.1 Paraplagusia blochii
GTTGGGTTTTCTAATCATACCCTATAATCTTAGCTTTCTGACACAATGATCAAACACATTGTGCCATTATAACACTGGAGTGGTAGTTGCTGGAAATGGACTATGCACTATGGAGCAGTTAGAATGTAAAGAGTAGATTTCTGATGAGTCTAATCTACATTGAAAAAAAACAGTGTTTTTCTTTCGAAAAAATTATCCCAAACTTTTGAAATTGTAATATTTTATACTTATATATAAATTTTAAACCTATTTATACAAAGATTGCAATATATATATATATATATATATATATATATGACACTGCTATATGACGCTGCGTAGATTCTAATATTTGGGGAGTTGAGGAATTCGTGACAGGTCAACATCTTTAGATTTAGGGTTAGTGTCAACCACTAAGTCAATTTCTTATTTATAAAAATGGATAAAATAATAAAAAAAATAGATAGCAGGGTTTTGTTAGACATACCAGTCCCACCCGATGACTGTTATTTACCTGGTTAAATAAAACTGATAATATATTTCATATATCTAACTCTTCAAACCTAAAGTCTGTCGTGGTTAAAGAAGAGTGTATTTCATGACTTTCTCGCAGTAATGCATTTTTCTAAAAATACTGGTTGTTTACCATCTGGTCCAGACCTGTTGTTGTTTGATCTTACTGTATGCTGCCATTGATCTTTTAATGCATCTAATGCCAAGGGAGCGGGGAAATGTATACCCCAAGGGTAGGTGAAAATAGCAAGTACAACTCTCCTCTGCTGTCTCCTAGAGATCGTCCAGCGCCTCTCTGCTTACTCTCCTCTGCTCTGTTGAAGGTAATGAATTCAACGCTGCTTTTGGGGAAAAAAAAAAAAAGGTTCGTTCTAACAGACTTTGCCGCACGCTTGAACTTAAATACGTTGGGAGAAATTTGAATATTGAACGTAAGCGGCAGAGAACAGAGGGCGGCCTCCGAGGACCGGGACTACTCTCCCTCTGTGTTGTGCTAATGAGCACCTTTGTACAAACTGTAGCTGTTTTAAATCCTAAATCCATGCTAATAGGAGGCCTGTACTTTGTGTGCCTCTCCACCGGTGGTCGCCTCTCTGAACCTGGCAGCAGCATGTGGCGGCCAAACATTTTGATGCTCCCCTATCTCACAGGTAGCCACACGCTGCTTCACAGTCACCACCGACACAAAGTGGAGCAAAGTCTGCCGGCGGCCACGGCAGGCCTCACCTGACCGCCCGCCCAGTGTCCCTGCTGTGAAACGTGGAAATCTCCAGAGAGGACATAATTGCTGGATTATGTGGAGGCAGGTGGCCCGCGGGCTGTATGTGGGAAAATGGAGGCTGAGACCAGGTCTTGAGTCAAACTCGGATCCTCTCCAAGCCGCGGCCAATTTCTGACAAGATGATGGAGTGCTTAACAAGGCTTGATTGCATTTACATTTGTCTTGACATGCTGATTGGTAGACTGATGACGTGCTTTGTACCTTTTTGTCATTTTGTCAGTAGCTGCAGGGTCGGAACCCTTTTTTATTCGCAGGCACAAAAAAAGCTTCATTATTCAATTATTCCTGTAATTTTGTGCGCTTGTCTTTAGTGATATAGTTCTTCAGTGTTCCTCTAGAAGAAGGACTCAGTTTGGCCTGAAGACTGTGAACTGGACGCTCTCGCCGTCCCAACAGCTCCATCAGGAGTTGAGGCGTTACTGGCAACCTGTGATCCTTCCCTCTGCTGATCTCTGGCAAATGAGCTGGTGGCTGTAGAGAAGAAAAACAATGTTATAATAGAGGAAAAATAAAATTCTCCTCAGGACATGTCCATAATTCCATCTAAGAACATTTTAATAAAATTATCCAAAATGTCTTCATAATACCCAGCACCCATTCAGGGCTGGTGTGAAGTCCAGTTCATCTTTTTGCTAAACTCCTCAACTCTATCTTCCCAAAACATACCTTAAGTTTCAGACTGAACTAAATTAATTTATTTTATGATATTATTCTGTTTTATTTTTTCTTTCCTGGAGACTTGCGATAACCTAGTTTTCTTGAGTATTTATTAGCTTTTCATCACTATAACTAAAAGCTGGACCTGAGCTTTGACATACATCATCATTTTTCTTATTGTTCTTCTTTTGGTAAATCATTTTTTTTAACTAATGGTATTATGTAAAAACAATAAGTCAGTTTTTTTCTGATGAAAATGATATCTCTGTAAATTTATATATACAATACAGTACATATAATACATATGTGGGCCTTGAATCCAACATCTCTCCTTTAACTGCAACATTATGGAACCATCACAGAAAGAACTTAAATAGTTCTTGGGATATATTAAGATATATGGATTAGGATTTCTTGATATCAAATAGTATGCATTAACATAACAGTATCAATTACATCAGAGAAAAAAAAAAGTATTTAGTAAATGATAGCCCTTCCCAGTGTATTAATGAAGCAACTTTTACGTACATTGCAATGAAACTTTTCTAATAGATTAAATATTAATGAGGTTTTGGCCAAGTGAGCCAAATCCAATTTAGCTCCCTATAACTTCCGGACATGGTCATTAAAAGGCCAATCTGTGCTGCTCCTGTGGCTCAAGTCCCTCTCTCTCAGTTATATGCAGTTTATAACTCCATTCATCACATGCGTCGTCTCACTCAACTCCTTTCCTTGTCAGAGTTCCTCTTTTCTCCCAGTCCTACTCACCTAAAAAGCTCTTTGTCTCAACAAGTGAAGGGAAATACCTCGACAAAGAAGCCAACCTGACTCAAACAATTGTGCCCCCTAAAAGTGCTTTCCTGTTTTGTTTAACTTGTGCTGATAAATCAATCTAACCCTATCTTCCCAGCTCCGTGTCCCCCCCAAAGAAAGTTAGCTGCGGTCACACAAGACATTTGCAAGGCAGTCCCAGGCCCCGAGCAAAGGACAAGGAAACTAGAAGTGACATTGTGGCTGTGGGCTGTCTCACAGGATTAGGCATTACAGCATTCACTGGCATGTGCTTTTGCTGGTTTCCATTATATCTGCTTGTGCCTCTTTCCAGATGACTTCTTCCCCAAACTGATCCAGCGGGCAAGATAATTGATTAATATTTCTTGAGGGAAGGTTGACTAACAGTTGCTCAGGTTGAACCCAAACACACAGGTTAAACACAGTCAAAAGCCCTGATCACAATTCCTGGGTTTTCATTGTGTCAGATTCAAAAGAAATGACTGGGAACGTTTTTTTCGTGTCAATGCATAGAGGTCATATTTCCACTCGTTAGGACGGTGGAAATGCCAAACTTTTGTGATTGAGAAAACAGACATTCTGCAGAGAAAATATTTATAAAATTTAACATCCAACGACCATAAAGGAAAGAAGCCTCACTTGAAGCTGCAGAAAGTCCATATGAGGAAAGACAATTCCACAAGGCTCTAACCCTCCTGTTATTTACCATAGACATTTTCCCATTTAAATGGGATTGATAAATAATCTACTATTAAAGTTTTACTAGTGTGTTGTTTACTGGCAAAAACAAAAATTGGGAGGTGTTAAATAATACATTCTAAATCATGTAACCCAGTGGATTTTTTTGTAGTTCAAGTGAATATAAATTGAAAATGTAAGTAAAGATTTTGTTGGGGGACAAGTGGGGGTTGAAACACCAGGGAACAATTAGCTTTTTTACTTTCTATGAACTGACCTTGTAAACTAGTTTAATTCTACATTGAAAATAAAAGAGAAAAGGCAACTTGTGCTCGAAATCTAACAACAAAAAACTTCTTAAAATCAACAAAATCTAGAGAAAATTTGTTGAGTCAAACTAAAATATAATGTACCTGATGAATGTTAACCTTAAGAACAGACAGGTCCTAAGTTTAAGGGAACAGTAATGACTTTGACTTTGACAAACATAAACCTCACACCAGTACTACTTCGACTAAGCACTGTTATTTGACTATCTAAATTAGTATTCATGTTTCTGTGCACTTGTAATTATATTTTGTGCAACAATGATGATTTTACAGCAGGTCCCCCCAACACGGCTTGTTAGAGTTGGGTGGCCTTGACAAACAACTGGAACGGTGGTAAAAGTAGGACAACACTATTTATGTTGGTGTCTGTTTTAATGACAGTATGAGGTGATCTTGAACAATAAGTGTTGAAAATTCCTAGAGTATCCCTTTAATAATGGGACTTTTTTCCCCCTTTGATTTAAATCCTGTGATGTGATTAAAGTAATATTCATATAAACAAAGCAACTTAGTGTAGTGGCTGAGATAATCCTCATCATCGATACCCTTGGAATAACTAGACTGTAGCAGGATGCTCAATAGGAGGACATTACTGTCCCCTACTGACTGTGGGTTATACTGTAGGTAAATAATCACATTATTACTGCATGGCATTACAGCACGGTTAATTCAGACTTTATTATCCTGGTACATTGGTACGTTGGAGACCATAAAAGTGATTCATGTAAATAATCAACACTAAATGAAAGATAAAATGAGTTTTATTGTAATTTAGACAAATTGAAAGGATGGCAGAATTTGTAGAGCGCGTGTATTTGTGCTGGGTGATAATGGGAGGTTGAATGGAGGCACCTTAGCGTCTCAATAAGCACTCATGTGATGCTCTCTAAAAACAATCATTATGGGCCTTCCTGGAGCAGCCCCCTCCCCCTCTGTTTATTAATCAGCTAATTACACATTGACAGTAATGGGCCTGCTGATTCCCACACTTAAATGAACAGGGCTGAATAGCTCTTTAATGATTAGCCTTTGTGTTTCTCCCCCTCCCTGCTCTCCCTCTCACTCTCTCGCTCCGTTCTTTCCCTCACCCACGCGCAGAAATAAGCGTGCAGCTGGTGAAAAAGAGGAAACTTAAATGGCCCCCCCATGAGAAAGTTTGTCCACACACAGACACACATATATAAGTGAGATTAGCACTTGACGGAGTGAGTTGCAGGAATCAAACCTGCACAGACGCACAAACAGAGAGGAAAAGCGGTGAGTAACAAAGGCAGCAGGTTTTTTGGTTCCACTACATCAACTTGTTTGTTTTAAGATAAGCCTGCAGCGACACAGAAGCCATGAAAGTTTGGTGGACCAGTGCAAGCAGGTGCAGGTGGAGATGGAGGAGATGAGGGAGGAGGGGGTGGATTTTTGAAGGACGCGGGCAGAGTGTGGAGTGGAGCCGGAGAGGGCGAAAGTGCGGTGGGCTGCATTTCTGTCAGCAGAAGTGATGGCTGAGTGGTAGCGTTATTTGTCTTGTGCTGCCATACGGCCCTCGCACCAACCTGGGCATTAATGAGAGGGGGCCGGACCGCCGGGCAGGAACACGGTGGGCCGGCGACGTAGGTGATCTGTCACGCAGCCATCTTGCTCGGGCAAGGAGACACGGGGAGACAAAGGGGAGATGGGAGGCGGCGGGGCTGACTGGGGGGCGGGCTGGTCTCCACGCGGGCACCGGCGCTCATATGGCACTTAGTGGCACGAAGAGATAAAGCAGGTCTGACAAGATTAATCAAAGCAAATTTAACTCTATTTATTTGGTCTTAGCCCTTCCGACAGTGGAGTAGGAAGAAGTTCAAGTTTGGGTTTATTACCGTCATCACTTTATATAGATAAAGGGCATCGTGGAAAGCAGTGGGGAGGGGAGGAATTACAGTATTTAATTAGTCTGAGAAAGAGAGAGAGACCAGCCACGGCTGTAAAAGCCCCTACGGACCGCTACTCTTTACACTGATTCATTACTGCCCTGCAAATAAGTACCCAGGTACTGAATGTGGTAGATTGTTAGTAAAAAATCTAAATAATTGTTCTTTAGTTCTGCGCTAAATGTTCAGGGCCAGAATCAATCAACCATGAAGAAAAACTACATAGGAATTTTATTAACTATATCTGCTTACAGTAGCACATAAACTGTGCTTCCAATCTTCTCCTGCAGTGGGCAGTATAAAAAAGAAAGTATGTTGTCAGCCATGCAGCTGCAACACGCCTTCGAAAATTTCCGTTTGTTCAAGTAGTTAACAATAGTGACGCAAGTAGAGCTTTTTGGAACCACATTTCTGTGTGCGAAATAAAAAAATTAAAAACAGATTCCGTTTTCTGACAATTATACGTTATTTCACACACAAACAAATGATGGTTCACTATCACGGATCAACAGTTGCACCATAAATTGGTGATGAGGACATTAGGACATAATTGACCAAAAATATGAACCTGGGTGAATAGTTGCTGGTTGGTTCTCAATGGGTGGCTCTGTGATTGACTAGGACAGTAAACCATTAAATGTGCACTATGCCACCTAGTGGAACTATGACTACTGTGATTCACTTTCGCCCCTAAATTCCCACAAGACTTTAATTGGTAGAAGATGAATAGTTAATGTTATGGACACACCTTGGCATGTGGTGACACACAGCAGGGAAGCTAGACCACACACTTTATTTCTATTTATCTGGGGTGTGGTACTTCTAAGACATTTCTTGAAAACAAATATGCACAAACTCTTAAATTCACCTGCACATGTGGGTGCATATTTATCTATTTTTATTTTTTTGTTACCAGCTGGTACAGGCTTCAAATAAAGAAGAGAAAACACAAACAGGGGGCTGTGTCACTGCAGATAAACCATCCACAGTAAACTTGATCTGGGCAGTCAAACGGTCAGGTTCTTGTTGTTTTGGTCTGATGTTTTGCATATAGAAATTTTGTTGTTGGTGATCGCTGAGACTATCCAGATTGATGGAGCTCGGAAAGAGTAAAAGATTCCAAATTTATACTGAAAGGCTGAGAAATGCTGCGGTCGTCTAATCCAGACAGAGAGCAGACTTGATAAGTTGAGGTTTTTGGGGGGATTTTTTTTTTTCACAGCACTTGTGTGGAGGTGCTAAAAGGGTAAAGAAAGAAGACAAAGCAACAGCTGGGCACCACTGCAGTAATTCCCGGTGGAGCCCTGGAAGACACCTCCATTTTCACTCCTGATTATAGAGTTTCAAATCAACCACTAACACATACAACAAACCACTTCCTCTCGCCAACTCAAACAAAGACTGGCCTGTCGTGTTCACTGAGACCAAGACAAAGAGACAAGAGGGTCTCTGTGCTAAACACGTTAAACAATTTTGTCATGCAAACAAAATGTTTACCAGTGAGGAATTCCACTCAACAAAGACTCCAATCTGATTTTGTCTTATTTATGTCAAACGCAGTGGCATTTATGTCAGAGTGGCGGGAAGGCAAAAATTTGTACACAGGGAGTGGAAGCTTGTCAGGGTGAATGTGCATCTCCTGGTGAGGTGAGATTACTGAGGGGAGACATGGTGCAGGGGCTGCCAAAGTAAAGATTTATATAGAGCAGTTGCAGCTGCAGAAACTGACATTGGACGACATAGAATGCATGATAAATCACAGTGGACAGGGGGCACTAGACGCAAGAAGCAGGAAAACACTGAGCTGGGGTTGGGGCGCTATCTCTCAGGGTCTATTTTTCCAACGCACCTTCTGCAAAAACAAGCGCTCCAATGCAGGGTGTCTGGGAAATTGTGAGTTGTTTGACAGTCCTGCTGTTCTCTATCTGTTTAAATCATGCAACAATCACTTTGTCCAGAATTCAAAAATTCTCATTTACTATCTTCCCACTCTGAGTGGAGGAATCTGTTGACAGGAGCTGAGATATACCCCCTTGTTCTGTTTGTTGAATATGACGGGTCTTTGAGGGTCAAAGGTAAATCCTTTTTTACTTTTATGGGGAAAGCTCCGGTGCCAAGGAGGTGAAGGACGGAACTGGTGCCTGTTCCATCACTCAACGCAATAAATGGATGCAATCTGTGTCCAAGTAAAGCATTTGCTGTTTTTAAATTCCACCTCTTTTATCCAAATGAATGATGGACCCCAGAACAGCACACTGTGAGGCAAAATTAATATACATCAGAGGCCTGCACCCCTCACTAAATCAGGGAACCACCGGCATTTGTTATTTAAATGACAAACAGCAGCTGCAGGACTGAAGCACCAAGAGGGAATGTGGAATAAAGGGTGGACAAACCAATTCAGATTTCAATCCTGGAAAGACACCCAGCCCCGAGCCATCAGTCTAATGAAACAAGGCAGATCCAATGGTCCAGGAAAACACATTGGCCACTCGGTGATGCCACCTCCAACAGAGGGGCCGCCAAAACACACTTTGAACAGAGAGGGTGCCACATGCACCACAGCGGTCATTAAACTGTACACAGATGTGAACTGGAAAAATATATGAACTTCTTTCACTTCAGGTAGATTTATATTTTCAAATTATGAGGTTACATCTATCAGTCAAACTAATACAAGTGAATTCATTCAGATTTTAACTGATGGGATTTGCATGTATTCATTAGTTTTTGACAAAAAAGATGCTTTGACAGATTTTGACAAAAATAGGTCTAGCATCTTGCTTTAAATAAAAAATGAAAGATACAAATAAATGTAATAATTGCAAATAAAATGATAATGAATAAAACAGACCTGAAAATAACTAAATGATTTGTTTAACTGGAGGCCTGTGGACTGGTGCATTTTATGCCACTGGTCATCTCAATTAATTCTTATCAATCAATCAATCAATCAATCAAATTTTATTTATATAGCCCACATTTACAATTTGTCACATAGGGCTTTACAGGGTTGGTAACATCCTCTGTCCTTAGACCCTCAGCCAAGGTAAGGAAAAACTACAGAAAGGAAAATCCCTTTTACAGGGAAAAAAAAAAACTTAAACTTATAACTTATACTTATTCTTATGGTCTTAAATATTTGTACCAACACGTTTTTGTCCTGTTAGCTACTTGTAAATGATGATGAAGTGATCTACCTAGATTAAATACTCTATGTTTACCATAGTAAGATATCATATACTATGCATTATTTCATATATGCAATTCTGTGTTACTCAATACCTCTATGATTCTCACTTTAGCCCAGTGATTTGCATTTTGATACACTCTGGTTTTAATTACTATTACCGGCATTTTTTTTTATGTTATAGCACTGCTTTGGAGATCTACTGGTAGATCAATCAGTAGATCTCCAACCTATTGGGCACCCCTGATCTTCTGTACAAGTAATTACGTAATTTTTTGTCAAAAATTCTAATTTAAATATTAATTTGGCCCCTTAAATGATTGAAATTTGAGCACTGACAACAAAAGACAGCAACTGGACGCTGAAGGTTCACTGTTTACAGGTATGAATGTCCAATAATACATCTTTTCTATAAACCACATGTTTGTCCTGTCTTTATTAATGTCTGTGTTACCTGATGATGCCATTAACCCAAAGTCTGCATCCTTAGTCCTCCTGAAGTCTCCTGTGCATAGCAGTCCAGGCGTGAGGTTCATCTGCCTGGACACACACAGGACAGGGCACAAATTACACACTCATATAATAAAGTACAGACATTTCTGACACCATACACCTGTACGTGCAAAAAGATACAATTTTGCAGAGATCAATAAATGCCAACACCGCATATTTGCAACAAAAGTGTTTTCATTTACACCGCCCCAAGCCGTCCCCATCCTCATTGAATCATCTAAATTTTTCTTCATTAATCCACGTTTTCACACAGAGAGATATAAAAAGAAAGGGTGGAGGTGGAGAGGTGCAGCAGGCAGAGTTACTGCAGAGTTCACACAAACAAATTACACCTGCTCTGTGTCTCCTGTGTCATATGTCACAGACCTGAAATAGGAAAAGCCCCCGCGACCCCCACCTCAACACACTCACGCACATACTCAAACCCATTCAGCTTAACAGCCCTGACTATGGAGATGTGAAGTTAAGGTCAAGGTCCATTCCATCAATACGCACAGTTGACAGTGTGAATAGTTTTGAATAGGATGAATGGATGCTAAAGGGGGAAAACGACAGTCCAGTCAAGAGAGCCAATCACAGCATTCAATGTGTGAGGTCTGATGGAAGTCAGCACACTGACAATAACTGGTTAAATAAACAGTTCGACTTCATTTGTTAAATGTATACAATACATTTTAGTGCAGTTTAAAAAGCTCAACATCAGGGTCACCAACCAGCTTTTTAAACTGACATCTGAATCATCTCTTTGACAACCAACGAATCTACGAACACTATTAACATTAACCTACCAACATATATATACACCACTAACCTATCTACTAACATGCACTGTTTAATGTTCAGGTTTTACATACCTTCAACTTTTCTCATGCCTGTACCTATTGCATTGTTATTTATACTTATTATTATTATTAAATCATGTTTGGTGCTGTACAGCATCATTTCCCATAGGATACTCAAGAGGGATTAATAAAGTTATCTATCCATCCATCTATCTATCTAACCATCTATCTATCTATCTAACCATCTATCTATCTATCTATGTATCTATGTATGTATTTATCTATCTTCTGCGACTCTTTTTGTTTCAAATGTGCTAACCCATGAGCTAGTTAACTAGCTCTCGTAGCTGTAGAGTTGGAATTTTTATCGTTAGGGGAAAATGTGAAGTATCTTGTTGCCACTATTCCCAGCCTCAAAAGGCGGGAAGGACAAGAAAGATTAAATGCATGAGAAAACATTTCATAGTTCATAGTTAGTTTCTGTACAATTATTATGAATGTAATTCCTCTGGTCCAGTTGCCAGTTGATTATCACTTAGTACACGTGGTGGACGATGAAGCAGCTCAGATTCTCTCAGATGAACTTCCTTGTTATCCAGTCTGCGTCATCCAGGCCACAATAAGCTGCACCAGCTCCAACCAGCATGGGCTACAACCAGGCCCCGTCAGGGCAGCCTTTTAACAGGCAGCCTGTTCCATGACCCCAACACCCATAAATCACATGACGGTCTGCAGGCGAAGGGTGTCGAGAGCTGTCGAGTGCAGGGCACGCATTGAGCGAAGTCTCTATGTTGTATAATCAATAGATATAAAAATAAATGGCCTGACCGTTATTCTCCCCATGCTACCCCTCTAATAAAATCCTAGTAATGCATATTTCATTTACTTTTATACTTATTGATTAGCTGTACTCCAGTTAGTAAATCACGTGCCTATCGATCCCTTGATCGTACCTCTGTCGGATAGCACATAACCAGCCATTTGCGCCACTGATAAAAAGCTCAGGCATTGAACTCCCCACAGTAAATCCTTGCAAACTAACTTTTTAATTCCAAAATCAATGCCCGTTTAAACGTTGCATTATTTCACAAGGCACGTCTGGGGTATTAAAAGTAATACCCTGATGCATTTGGTATTAATGTGTGGAGGTCCTTCCCTCTGTGTCTCCCCCATCATTACACCACCGCTGGGGCACTCCGGGGCTCCAGCAGCCTGCAGGCAGGTGCCGCAGGGGCCCCTCCCCTGCTGCTCAGAGCTCAGGGGCCACCAGGAGCCCACGGTGACACGGGTGTAATCAAACAAGAGCTCGCCGTCAGCTGGATCATTAACCAAGGCAAAACACCAGCACTCGCCTCAGAGCTGAACCCGAATGTCTTTTATCGAAGAACGCTACATGACTGAGAGTAAAACTGAAGAAAAAAAAAATCCCTATTATTTAACATCTGCCACCTCATCAGCTCTAACAGCTTAGCAGATGTCAGCCTGATGTTTTGTCTCAAAACTAACTTTGATAAGAAAACAAGGACTGACTGAGAACTACTGAGTAATGAAAGAAGTAATGAGTACCCTGTTACACAACTGGACTTAAACAAAGACAAAAGGACACAGAAGGAAAAAAAAATAGTCTCCATGATGGATTTTTTTCAGGTCAAATAAGACACTTTTAGATGCAGTGCGGTCCCTGACGGCAGCAAGTAAAACAGCGCTGACACAGGGTCAATTGTAATTCTGGCGCCCACATCCAAAAGCAAATATATCAATTAAAAATAATAAATCAAAAGAGTGGTGAAGAGCCTCCATTACAGAATGGCCATCTATTTTCATTAGGATACACGGCGCTTCAGGTGTGAGGAGGATCTCAAGATTAATAGAGGTATTCAAATGAATCAGAAAGGATTAGAGTGTCCAGGGAACATAATCAATATCTGCAAATCAATAATCAATAGGCCATTCACACCAATATACTAACTGCTGACACCCAGATCTTACAATTAAATTGAAAACTGGCGAGGGAGTGGCATAAGACTATGATTTATCTTCAGGCGCAAGTGTCATTTAGGAGTAAATAAGTCAAAGGATGAAAAGCCGTGGCTGCAGGTGAGGACACGGCCGTGCATTTTTAACACGCCCAGCGTCCCAGAGCGCTACGGCTAAAATCCCAATCCGACGCACCTATGTATGCACGCTCGCCTACGCCAGGATAAACAGCATGCAACCTCATACAGCCTTTATCGCTTAACATCAAATCGCTGATTGTTGTCGTCAAGCGGCGGCAAACAGGAGATGACAGCTTTTATTAATACAGTATCATTTCAACCTGGCTGCTGTGTGAGATTAATGTTTACACTCTCTCCACATAGCAGGCGCGTGCCTCTCAGGAGTGTTTGAAAACAAAGACGAGTCAGATGTCTGCAGGGCTGATGGTGGGTTGGTGGGGGCAAAGTGATCACATGGGCCAGATGATCAGAAGAAATAAAGAGAAATCAATGGGAAAACAAGTAAAATCCCATGGTAAACTTCTTAAATTACAGCCTCTTTTAAATGATGGTGTTTTGAGGGCGACGTACAGTTAGGACACAGGTGCAATTTCACCGGACAGTAGGTTTTCACCAGCTCTGGGACAAAGATTCTGCCTTTGCGCTCTCCAACGGGACACATCAGAAGCCCCTCTCGTCAACCCCCCCACACTCCTCTAGCGTGTCTCTGCCCCAACCCCTCCACACCCCACTCCACTCTCAGTCATTCATTTGGGAGTATGATTTATACGTTTTGAAGTGAAGGGTCTTGAATCCCACTATAAAGGAATTAAGAGGTCTCCCCCAGTCCACCATTCAAATGAGAGCAAGGCAGGGATATGAGGGCTTTTTAATAGAGAGAAATTAGTATTCACAATGCCTGGAACTGGAATCTGAAGGAACCTTTCAGGTGGAGAAGAAAGGGCCAGTTTAGAAAAGAAAGCCCTAAGAAGTCAGGGGCTTTTCATAGCAGTCGTGTTTTTGCCCCTCATCAAGGAGCGCTGAGGCGCACTGTGAAATAACCCCAGAGAGAGGGAGGAAAAGGGAGCGTGTGTGTGTGTGTGTGTGTGTAAAGCAAAATTAAGAATGCATCATAAATAGGCAAAGTGGAAACAATACAATAAGGAGAGTCACAGTCTCCAGGCCAAGGGGGCTGTTCCACTTCTCTGTAGTCCCCCATAGTCCTCCATCCAGATCCAGGGATAACTGGGAGCAATGCGATGCTTTGACAAATATCTTTTAGGTAAATCTTTTTCTTTTCTTCTTTTTCATGTTTTTGCTGCCGTCTCTGGAAGCCAAGCATTTGAAACTGAATTACAACTATATCAACACGTAGCATTTCTGACTGTTTGGAAACAGTGACCTTGAAAACTGAAAAGTCGGCTGCTACTTTAGACCAAACTCTGGGCCATGTTGGATGATTGTGGAACCAACTGTGAGGACGGTCAGACAAATGTCTCGGTGAGCGTTATAACAGTTTTTCACCGTCACATTATTTGACAGTTTCCTGTCACATTATTTACCTTAATCAATATAGAGGCCTTTACCAGTTTGTCCAAATTGACACTAGAGCTGGAGAATAGTTAAGATCCAGAGGAAGATCCATGTGGTCTCCACTCTTAAAGACACTTCTTCTTTTCCTTTCAGCCTGTCCCTTTTACAGGGGTTGCCACAGCAAGTCAACATTTTCCATGTCCCCATGTCCTCTGTATCTTCTACTCTAACTCCAACTACCTCCATGTCCTCCCTCACTGCATCCATCAATCTCCTCTTGTCCCTTCCTCTTGATCTCCTACTATTAAAGACACTGAACAAGAGTGTCTGGCACCCGACATGTCTGGACAAAAAAATTCTTTCTGATCCACCAACAAATAATACAGTATATACAGTTAATGACTCCTGTTGTAGAGATGATCAAATTGAATCTTTAACACAGACTTACTAAAGTCTGTGTTACTAAAGTCTAAAGTTACTAAAGATTATTCCCTGTAATCCATAGTAGACTGGTAGGTCAGTAGTCTTTGTGCATATGAATAAATACCAATCGAAAAATATATATCACTAAGCACGTGATCCCTCAGAGGATGGGTTCAAGATAAAATATAATTCCTAATTCTTTTTGTCATGGGTCAAAGAAGTGAAATAAACACCAGAGCTGACAAGGAATTGAACGGGACAGTATACAAACTCATGTAGGCAGACAGGTATTACTCGGAAAAGTGGGCTGAAACACAAATAGCTATGTTTTCCCCTGCCCTCTCATTGAAGGGCCAAAGACTTACTGCAGAGGGTTAAAAAATATAAAATGTGTCAACTTTCCATCCACTTAACAGGGATTTTTGGTAATAAAACAAAAGATTTACATAGTTACGTAGTTGAGGGTTGGCCCTCAACAGAAAAGTTAAATTTCGTTGGGAAAAATATGTGTGTGTCCAGATTTACTGCAAGTAGAATCCTCAGTCACATTCACAGAGCGCTGCTTAGTGCAGAGCTACTGAGGCCACATCACCAGCATGCATTGTGTCACTCCATCACGTGCACAGGTTATTGCTTGAAGGAAATTTCATCCCTTTGAAATCCTGGTTAGAATACATTGAATTGTAAATAATGCGGCCACATATTGGTGGTTTGCGAGCCATTTTAGGCCTCCGAGCCATGTGTTTAATGCCAAGAACACCTAATGTTTCAGACATGATTTTGCAGATTACAACTCCCAGTGTCCTGGTCCACAGATAGCACAGATTAAACTCAATATGTTACTGATATGATGGACTTGATATTTGTTGACAACTGTCTTCTAGTCAACAGAATTAATTAAGCTACACTATTAAAACGACTGGAGATGCCTGATAGTTCAACTCGGCATCAATTACCTGTTTCTGCTGACTGAGGAGGGACATCTCTCTGACATCATGTCAATGGGACACACAGGTAATGGACACAAAGGGCTGAACTGGAAAATAGAAAGCATCAAGGACAATTACATTTTCTAAATGTCCCTTTAGAGTGTGAAGAAAATATTATTGTACAAACATTTCTATGTACATACCTGGCTTCTGTCTCGTTTTCCAACAGTGGGCAGCCAAAAGCTAGAAGAAAATGGTAGGAATGGGGATTTAAGTGGGATTTAAGGACACAAAGACCGACATAAAATCAGTGACATCAGTCACATGAAAAGTTTCTTACTCTCGATGGTAAGGGTCTCGGGAGATTTGTCTCAATCTTTTAACCAAAACTGGCATTCGGGTGTTCTGTTCCAACAACAAACAACAATGAATCTGGTGAGCTCTTTTAAATGTTGTCTTCTGGCTTGCTTGTCCACTGTAATGTCTACAGACCTTGTTGCTGATTCTCCTCCGGTCCTTCCTGAAGCAGCAGGTGGCAGAAGCTGGAAGCTGCTGAAGTCGAGAATGATACCCTGAAAAACATTTATATAAATAAAAAAATTGAAAAAAGGCAGCCGGTTGATAATCACTCTTCTACAGCAAGACTGAGCAGTTAGAGCCAGTTAGAGAGAAAGATTTAACAAAAAAAAACCCTCTTAAAGTGTGAAGCCTTGTGCCTCATCTGGTCAGGGTTAAGGTGGTAAAATGGAGGGGCCAGAGGTAGGGGAAAAAAGAGAGGTGTGGAGGAAGTTGTCATGATAAATGTACAGTAGCATTGCGATGGTAGAGTTTACTTAAATGATAAGAGATGCCAGGAATATTGCAGTTTTTATTATAATAAAATGGATTTGAAAATTAGAAGTTAGTATTTATGTATATTTGATTTCAAAGGCGAACAATTAAGTTAACAATAATTACAGACAGACAGATATTATGGAAAATGGAAAATGTTAAATTAGATGTTCAGCTTTAATAACTGTTATAAACTGCCATTCCAAACACCCTGATGACTAATCTAACAATGCACAGGTCACATGAACAATGGTAGATTTTACATTCATTTTATAATCCCAGGTTACCTCTCCTAGAGGGTCTCACTGGGAGAAGAAAGGTGGGTGAGGGTCGGCTGTCCTCTAAGGAAAGCTGAGTATCTGAGTCCCAGTTGGGCAGCAAACTGGCCACACCTGTGCCGGCCCCACAGTCTCCTTCGAAGAACCAGTCACTCTGCTCATCATCACCTACGATCAGGGAAACGTAAAGACGTTTTAAGAGCCTTTTCTACAGTCAGTACAGTAACTGTCCTTGTAAACAAGCTCTTTAAACAATAACAAAACATGGCTGTTCTGTCAGCCACATTCCTTGGCTCTCAAGACGACCAGCTCCGCTCAGACCTGTCAGTCAGCAAAGCACAGTCAGGAACCATGGCTCTCACAGTCAAGGTGTAGTGACAACTGTTAAATCTGATGCTGCCTGGCCCCGCCGCGGCTAATGAGATTAGCAAAGGCTTCAGCGCTCATTAACACGACATGACAACGTCTTATTAGAGTCGCCTGGGTGCCCAGCATCCACACTGTTGTGCCCAAAAACCTTCACTTGCTGAACAAAACACTCTCTCTGATGTAAAGGCTTTGCTTTACTGCTGTTGCTGAGATGATGAACAGATTATACCTTGTCTTCCTTCATCGTTGGTGAAGAGGCCCGGGTCACTGCTGCAGGTGCTGCTGGTTTCCCTGCAAAGAAAAATAATAGTGAAAATAGTCAAAAGTCAGCTCATTTTTTCAACATCAAGTTCCTATTTGTCCTTTTCAAACCCCGCGGTTTCTTTAGGTCAGACCACAATATAACATCTACAATGGGAACAATGTAAATCAAGGGTTTTACATGCCCTTGTGATGTTGCCATTAAGCATGTTACAGTCAATGAAAGAAATAATGAAGAAGACCAGAGTTTGGGGGTCAACCTAAATGGAAACAACACAAAAAGACGGAGCATTCTGCGTCTTCCCTCGTCGCGATGGTGAACACAAAGGCACGAGTGGAGACTCTGATCGAAGCCACTGAGTGACATGCACAATCTAATTGAATATCCTCTGCTGTCAGCTCCAATCTAATCTGGCCTACGTTGTGGAGGATGACAGGAGAACTGAGGCACGTTCCCCGGCCCGCCCCTCCCTCTGGGTGTGCCCCACTCGCACAGCGACCCACAGACGTGCAGCTTCCGCACAGCAACTGGCCAACATCTGCTGTGTGGGATGCCACCTCTTATTCCCTGGTCTGCTTCTCCGCTGATCCTCTCAACACCCTGAGGCAACGGGCAGTTGCTGTCCTCCACACTCCGCACCCTCTGCTCACGCAGACCACCCAGAGCTTCTCTAGCATTCTCACACCTCCGTCGCTTTGGTCTGGGACCTCCAGACACTTCAAGGTCACAGGCAGGGAGGATGATGGATGTTGGGAGAGTGAAGGAACAAGAGCCAAAAATATATTTCCTGCTTCTGAACGTATATAGTTAAGGACAAAATATTACACTCCCTCAGGAAAATGTATTTATTTTTATAGAATTTTGCCGGTGCTTGTAAACAGAGCAAGGACTCTGTCGCACAGCAGTTTTGAAGATTCTAACTCTGAAGCTTTTTCACCTCCAGGATGGTCCGTTACTGCATTGGCACAAACCAGTGTCATGAACCAATCAAAAGATACCAAGTGAAAATGACACAAAGGCAAATTTAAATATCTATGTAGAAATTTGGTTGTTTTACTGACATTGTTAATAATAAAAGGTGTAAGAATTGATAAATGAAAAAAAATATATGAAAATTGTTAAATTAAACAAAGTGCATATAAACAAAGGCTAGGCCAGTGGTTCTTAACCTGGGTTCGATCAAACCCTAGGGGTTCTGTGGGTCAGTCTCAGTGGTTCGGTGGAGCCTGTGCTGCGGTCAAGACACTGCGAAGGTCAAGAAACACCAACTCACCCTACTAAAGTAGGGTTTGGTGAATGCTCATATGAAGATGCTGGGGTTCGACAGCTCTAACAAGGTTAAGAACCACTGGGCTGGGCCAAAGGGAACGCTGCAGGGACAGTCTAAGCATAACAGTGTCCTGGTGAATGATTACATTTAACGGTTCAGAAATCTGTATTGTTGCCTTCTTGCCTTTATGGTAATTTGTATAGATAAATGTCAAAAATGTCTCATCTAACAGAGTAACAAGAATGAGAAAAGAGTGAGGAAAAAAATACAATGAGCAAGTTTTAAAAGAAAAAGAAAACAATTACGTCCCCACAGCTGGAAATACACGTGAAGGGAGAAGCCTGTTAGGGGTTAATGCACTTTGAAACCAGAAAAAAAAATGAGTCACTATTTTGTCAACATTGACACTCTAGCTTGAAAACCACCCAAACAACTGCAGTTATACACGTTACAAAACCCTCTGATTGTATGAGACTGGAGTTTTTATTAGTCAAACAATAATTTTGATGAAAAAAAAAAAAAACAACCTCAGATTTGTTCTACATTTTTTTTCCTATTTCAAGCGTTTCTAGTGGATGATGTGGGGGTTCTGTCACCTATTTATCATCCTTGACCTTGCTCATAGGAGAAAACTGCAGGGTCAGTTAGGCGCTGATACAGGGCTTTGCCATATTGCAGAGGACAGTCAGTGTCCAGCCTGCGCATCCTCACGACCAGATGGTCCTGCATCATCTCCCCTCATATCCACTGGAAGCAGATGTTAGCAAGAGCAAGTCTCTCTGGGGAATCTGAAGATGTCTGACTGAGCTGAGAAATCCTGGACCGTCACATCAGCCCTGAAAGCCTCTCTCCACAACCATTCCCTGGGCTTCTCCTCCACTGGACTCCCTAACCAGCATCATAGGAACTTCAGAGGACACGGCAAATTTACCTAACTAACTACCAGGGATTTAATTTCTCACACATGGGTCTTTCCAAAGCACATTTTTTTCATCCATGTCTCTTAAAGACTTCTACAGGAAGTCAGTTTAAAAAAGAAACACGGGTATAAACATTTAATTAAAGCAGCCATTAAGTATTTATTTGTATTAAGGACGTAATGCGATGTCGCTGGAAGCAGGGCCGGGCCGATGTGAAACCGTTTCCATTAAGTACTGCTTAATTAATGCCATGAATAATTGAGACCCCCATTTTTCTTGAAAAACGAAAAGGCAAAAAAAAAACTTTCCTTAGCATTGACCTTTGTCAAGAAAAGTTGACAAACACGTTGAGCTAACTTGGTCTTGTCTCAGATTCAAACCTGCAACTGTAGAGTTTACAAAAAGCCGTCGTGTGTCATGCATGTCTTCTTCCAACTACTGGAAACTCACGTAAACCTATAGCGGTTTATGTGAATTCTCTGTGCCACAGTACACAAGTTTCCGATACATAGAACAAAAATTCTGTCCCTTTGTCTAAGGGTGTAAACCAACTTCCTGTACGATCCCCATGTCTGCAGCCAAGCCTGAGAGGTGAAGCCAAACACAGTATCCAGATATACACTAATCATTAGGATATAATCCCAGGCTCCTCAGAGACGCAAACCAGTTTGCACAGAGATTACGGGCTAGCTGCCATTTATCGAGCCTGTGCTCGCTCTGCAGCAGAATAAAGAAGAGGCAGCAGCAGAAAGGGAGGAGGGGAAGGCAGGGGCAAGCACCGACAACAATGGATCTATGAGCTCTTCAAACAAGCTTCCTCCAAGTTAGAAACACCAAATCCATGCTGTGTTTTGATAATACCAACGCTCCGTCCTCCCCAGACTGCAGTAATTGGATTAGTTTCAGAGATTTATGAAAATCAACTTCAGCTAATGCCGCACTGTCTTCCCCCCTCCCAACTCAAAAAAACACTCGTACCATTTAGAAAATTTGAAAGAAAGCAAGATAACGACGAGAGTGAGTGAAAAACACAGCAGGGAAGAAGGATTTGGGTTTTTTTTTCCCTCTATTGCTAGCCACCACATTGCTGCAGACAGAGGCAGGCACCGCAGACACTATCTAGCCACAGGTGAGGCCTGTTTGCTGGGCAGCCTGGGTGCCAGGTGGCCTCACCGCCAGCAGGCTAGGGCCGGGTCTAATCAAGGATGTGGAGCCCAACTGGAGCTGCCGACATCTGCTGTGTGTGCAGTTGGGTGGCTGAAGGCAACGCTCTGCTCTGTATGCACGTACCAGGAGTGACCTTGAGCGGAGGCATGTTTTAAGAGACCAGACGCTCCATAAGAAAAAGGTTAATGGAATGAATGGAGAAGGGGGAAAAAAAATTTGAGTGCTTGAAAAGACATTTCGGCAACGGCGTGTGTGTCCCACATCAAATGGGCCGTACACTCTAGGAGTATAAATACTGCTGTTGTGCTACTGTCAGCCCCTCATCACGGCTGCCATTTGTCCATATCCTTTGCCTCTGCCAGGACTTAACCATTAGATTGTTGAGCCCTCAGTCCGATGTGGCAGTCTACTGAGCAGCAATCAAGAGCGTTGGTGTTGTGTAAGTGAGAAATGATTGACAGCATGCCATGGCGTTCCCATTTATTTCTTCTCCGGAGCTGTTTTCTGTCAGAACGGCTATTGATTTTTCCATAAAGTAGGAAAACAAGTACCGTTTAGGGGGCTAGAGAGGTCAGCGCAAATGAAACCAGAAGATGTAAGGCCCCCCCGTCTGCCCCATTACTGGTTACCTCCAATGTGTTTGTTTCATGTTTTGTTATATGATCAGCTGAGAAAACAGATCAGAAAGGAAATGAGCTGCACCTGTGCAATTTAAATGAGGAAAACTAAGCAGGCTGGAAATGAAGAACTGGTTAATGCATCAGTTTCCAACCTGTTTTTGACCCAAGGGACATGTCACATGTCCCCAACTGACAATCAAGCAGTGCCATCTTAGACATTTTTAAATGCCAAAGTAGTTGGAACTATTTATATCCATAGAAGCTAAAATATTACAGTTGTTCACCTTATGTTTAACAATTAGTTAAAATTTTTTATTAATTCAAGTTTTTAAAAAAAGTTTATATCAGAGACCCGAACAGATTTTAGGGGACCCCATTGCAGGGTCCCCTAAAATCATCCAAACCCTCAACGGCATCAATATCTGGAGCTGCCCGAGGTTTAACCAGTGATCACACTATACAGCTGTGGTTCATAAACTTTTTGTTGCAGCGCCCCCTTTTATAGAAATCTACATTTTTCCATTTATTTATCTCTTAATTCTTATTATACCGGAAATAATCGTCTGTACAGATAATACCTACTAACACCACATTAAGCTTCACCAAATAAAATGCACACAAGCGGGTGCACTCTGGGACACTGGGGGCAGAGCTCGGTTTAATTACTCAGGCCAAGACAGGAATTCATTTCAAAGCAAATCAATATCACGGCAAGTCACCTATTTATTTGCGACAATATTTCTGAAAAGGTAATAATTAGCTGGCTGATGCCCGCAGGCGCAACTATCAGAGATCCCTCCCTGGTGATTATTCCAGCTACAGGAGATGAGGATGAAGAGACTCTATCATTCATTTTTAATGTCAACTCCATACCTTTAAAGTGCAGTGGCATGATTGTGATACTTTTTTTTGGTTTGGTTGAGGACATGCTGAATATTGACAACTGGCTGGATGTAGACAGGCATTATAGATCATCTTAAATGTCGCCTTGTTAATTGCCTCTGTCTGATAGTAGTTATGCCCATGACTTTTATGTTATGAGTTTAACTGCCTTGGTAACTTTACATTTTAAAGGGTAAAAGGGGCTTTTGGAGTTTTGAGCTCCTTTTTCCCAATGGCTTTAATCTCGACTCCTTAAACAAAGGTGGGATTAACATTTGGCGGGCTACCAAACTCTGTGAAGAAGCTGGATTTTCACAAATATGTCGCTCCACACAGAAAAAATCACTGCATTGAATACAAAATTAAAGCTTTTGTTCTTTGGGACTGTAACAAAATACTGATTTTCAGAAATATAGCAATATTACATTTCACAATGCCATATTAATATTCTGCTGTATCAATTTTCCATAAACATTGAACATAAATAAATGTTCATAGTGTTGGTTGATTTTAATTTACTTTTATTGCTTCACTAATGTTTTCAAATGTAGATCAGGCTGTTCTGATGATAGTGACCTGATGTAACAGCACTGTGTGTTTACTATGCCAACAGCTGTTTAATTTTAAAGCTATTTTTTTAATCAATATATTCTATGACACTAGTAGCCTACCAAAATATATTGTGCAGTTGCCCCTGTATTGTGATACAGATTGAATCGCTTTTTTGCCAATATTTTTGGCACACAACTAAATGTGACCTCTGTATTTAACCCATCATCAAAGTGAACAGTGAGCAGCTTTGAGCGCCTGGGGACCAGTGAATGGCCATGGTCAGTTGACCTCAGTGGTAACTTGGCAGTAGGTGGACTCTAACCCTGAACCCTTCAAACCCCAGTCGGGTTCTTTAAACATTAGGCCACCACTGGCCCACCCTTTACATCTGCCTTACAAACAGAAGGTGTTGGGTACAAGTCCCAGCACCCTTATTGTTTTTGTTGCAAGATTTACACACAAAATTTCCCTAGTGCAGGATGGGGAAATTCATTTCTTTTCTTTAAGACAAAGCAGTGATTTAAAGGCCATCTTACCCCTCAGACATGTTTTCGTCAGCACCGTCTCCACGTTCACTTGTCATCTTTCTCTTCCAGCAATCCTTCCCCATCAGCCTGGCTCCATCCTTGTGTCGATCCGCTCCCATCCAACCACCAGGCCTTTTCTCTGAACCCGACAGCTGCTGCATCTGCGATGGCCTGAACCTCCGTTTTCCACTCACACTGGACTCATTCAACTTTTGCTGCAGTCTGACTGTGATGCTTGAGTTCATACGTTTGACCTTCCTTCTCCTCCTCAGGGGTCGTCCTGGATTGTTCTCAGTTAAAGAGTCAGACTCTGGCCAGGACGGCTGCCTCATTCTGGCCTGGCCTCTCATGAAGGGGTGCCAGCGGTTGGTTGAAGTCAGGTCATCAGAGTCACTGCAGTTGGCCATCGCGGCTGGGATGGCCGAGGAAGAGTTCTGTCTGTACTGAATGGCCTCATCCAAGCTGGACTCTGACGCCTCGATCCAGTAGCGTCTCTGTTCAGGCGAATACAGTGAAGGCTCCCGGTAGCGCTTACGAACTCTACGGCGACGAATCTGACGGCGCTGGCGCAGTGGACTCAGGACCATCTCCTCCCACAGCTCTCCTAGTTTAGTCTGCTCCGAGGTCTGCTCCAGTGCAGAAACCAGGTCCTGCACCAGTAAATCCATCATAGTGCTGTGGATAAAATAAAAAGCAATGAGAGTTCAGTAGAGAAGTTAGAAAAAAAGGTGGGAATTATCGTAAAACAATAACAAACTGCTAAAAAGAACCAATATAGTAAATAGGTTCTTGTCCCCTGTGTCTTTCAAGTCCCTCTGGTAAATGTTATATTTGCTACATTAATGTTGCCAAAATGATGAAGCATGTCTGATTGGTGTTAATTTTTTGTTAAGCTAAAAGGTGACATTTCCATAGTATTAATTTATCTATCTTTCCTCCATTGTCACTAAATGAGGCTTCTAAATGTGCTGTCACAACAAAGTAAGAGTGATGGATTGACTCAGACCATTTCTTTCCATTTCAAAGTCATTGCATCTGCCTAATTCAATAATACATTTAATCCAAACAACAAATATTTCACAAATTAAATGATGATACAAAGTTTGTTTTCGTGAGAGTCCACTGGGTGTTTTTTTCTGTATATAAATTCTACATGAAATAAATGTGTTTAAAAATGCATTAGGTAGAGTTGAAAGTTAAAGCAGAAAAAGTTAGTGATAGTGGATAATCAATAACCATAATAACCAATCACAAAGATAGCACTTGTGGCGTGTAAGGTAACGGTGGATCACACAGAAAGAGTAAGTTGTGCTAAATAATATTAAACATTTTTAATATTTTACCCGGTCACAAAACTTATAATAGTACTTATTAAGTAGATGTAATATAAAATAATATTGGTTTTTATATATGCAATTTAACTATTTAAAATAAAGTATTGTATTCAATTTCAATTGAGAAAAGAAAATTTCTCAGCTATGATTCAAAAGCAGTTTCTATTAGTATTATTAATACTACAGTATCTGTGTTATACACTGCCTGGCCACCGCCTTGAGCTTTGATTACAGCACACATTCTCTGTGTCATTGTTTGGATAAGCTTCTGCAATGTCACAAGATTTATTTCCATCCAGTGTTGCATTAATTTTTCACCAAGATCTTGCATTAATGATGGTAGAGTCTCCAGTAGACTCCAGCACATCCAAAAGATTCTCAGTGAGGTTAAGGTTTGGACTCTGTGGAGGCCAAACAATGTGTGAAAATGATGTCTCCTGCTCCCTGAACCAGTCTTTCACAATTTGAGCCTGGTGAATCCTGGCATTGTCATCTTGGAATATGCCCGTGCCATCAGGGAAGAAAAAATCCATTGATGGAATAACCTGGTCATTCAGTATATTCAGGTAGTCAGCTGACCTCATACTGTTACTGAACCTAGACCTGACCTCCAATAGGAGGCTCGAACCTATTTGCTTAGTAAAAACCAGGTGGCGACTTTTGTTTTGGCCAGGCAGTGTATACTGATAGGTGTTTGCAGCATTAGGACAAGAGCCTGTGAAGACTATCTTAATTATGTTTAAAAATAACACCTTCTCTGATACATAAGGTTGACGTGGACCAGGGATGGTCATACTTTTTTGCCTTTCAAATGACCCGATCTACCTAGATTGAAAAGTCTAAATGAATTTACCTATATAAACTGGATATGTTGTTCTCTACATTTTGTTATATATACAGTATATATATATCTTCTTCTTTTCCTTTCGGCTTATCCCAATTTTCAGGGGTTGCCACATATACAGTCGTCCTCAAAATTATTCATACCCTTTAGAATTCTTGTGATTTTTTTAATTCAGTGACAAAATATTATGCTTTTTTAAGTTTGTGCATAAGTTATATATGAACAGCAATTGAATGAACGACAACAATGTAAAATTTAAGAAAATATTCATTTCAGGGGTATTTTAGTGATGGATTCCCAAAAAATGCCATGTTCAAAATTATTCATACCCCTGACAATATTTCGACAAAAAATGTACTAAATGTGTTAATCTTTGTCCAGCAGTTACTTTAACATGTCACAATGGAATAAAAC
>JAFBJS010000473.1:0-214023 GCA_016785265.1 Paraplagusia blochii
TATTTATATCAAACCAAAGCTGACAGTTAAACGTTTCTTCCTTATCAAATATGAAACGCATTTCGTTGTTACGGTAAAGTAGTGCGCACAGCACATTTGCCCAACTACATAGGATTACAGCGCCGCTTACTGGCAATCGGAAACAATAGACATACCTAATTTTTTAGGAGCACTTATATTTAAAAAATAATTCTGATAAATCACAATATGTTGTAACTTGAAGGTTTTATTTTTCAGCTTCAATTACATTTGAATGAGATATTTTGGTGCTTTAATATATTTTTGATGTTTTTTGTCCTATGTCAATGTGAATAAATCCCATAAAATTTTATTTCATGCATTTATGAGACTAAAGACAATATTTATAACAAAAATAGTAAAGCCTAATGTTTTCTTTCATTTTTCCATCATTGAAAAGCCCCAAAGTAGCAAAAACAAAGATTATATTTGTTTGTAATTCCCTGTTAAATATCCTTTTTGTTTGATCCTTTTTATTTATTATTTATTAGCAAATTAGAGGAATCGCTAAATTCTTAATATAAACGTGTTAGCTTATTTATTTGACATCCAGATAAAACCTAAAGCTTCAAGCACAGATTGATTTTTCAGACATGGGTGTGTAAAAGACATTATCATTGCCAAAGAGGTGTGTAACAAAAATCATACACGTTATCTATTTGAATGTATGTTTGTTTGTTTGTTAGTTTTAACATTTTTGGTCTTGCAGAAACAGGATAACAACCTCTAATCAATATTTATTATTGTGCCAACTTCAATATTCCACAGGGAAACAGGCAGACTGTTATAAATGTGTCTACCTGCCTCCACACTCTCACTGTTACTGCTCCTGTGTCCTAATTAAAAACACCATGAAAACAGACTGGGTGATTTTAGGGAAACTCATTTCCAAATGGCACGCCTCAGTTGGTCAGGAGCCACAGCAGATGGGGACTGTAAGAGTAACACTCACTCATCCTGGCAACTTAACCAGTGCTCTCTATGCAGATAGGAGGTTGTGAACATTAGGCCCGAACTGCAAACTTTTTATTTAAACAATTTTCCCCTGTTTGTTAACTCTGTCATTGCTGTTTAACTTCTATTCAAAATAAGACCAATAACAGAAACTCCAACACAAAGATTTGCCTCAAAGGCCTTTTGCCTTTGAGAGCACAGATATTAACAATGTAGTCCCACGTTATTGTCGAAAGATTTCATTATCAACATTATTTTAAGGCCAAATTAACTAATAACGTAATGATTTTATCATAATTATGCAAATAATCCCCTTCAAATAAAATAAATCTTCTAATGAGTTCTCCTTTTACTGCAAATTATGCAGTAATGCGCCTCTTACTTTCTCTTAATCCTGAAGGCAAATTTTTTGTTGAGTATATACTGTATTCATTGCGTGCTATTTAAGTTTTTAATTATTACTTGAATATATTCATACAAAACGTTTGAATATACACATGTAATACACAAATACTATACATATAAAAATGTAAGCCTTATTGATTACACTGGCCTTATTGGGGCAGAGCTTTGCAAACAAGTATATACAGAATATATATACAACATATTCTAACCATTTTCTATTAGCCTTTATTAAATTACTCTGAATACCTGGCAGTACCAAGTAAAGCTAGCTAGCCTAGCTGTTTTGTGTGTTTTTGACTAGTTGCACCACCAAAGGCCTCAATAGCTGCTGGGGGTCTGAAAAATATGTATTTCGAATTGCAGTATTTTCTAAAGCTGGGTCAAGTGTTTTGGATGCTATGTAAGTTTTTTATATGGTGTCACCTTTCATTGCTTTTAAACAAATTCGGGAATCTTCTTAAGCTAACCAGGTGGACTCTATTTGGATCAGACATATTCCCGCTCTCAGGTTACTGTGTGTTGTTCATCACGTGACGTGGTTCCTGTACTACGGTCCGCACCTTCCCGCCTACTGCTAGCCCCGCCCCAAACAGAGAAACAGAGCGGATGACTAACAGAAGGGATGACTTCGCCCATTCTACCATGGAAGAAACGAGCCAAGGTGATCAGAAGGATGCAAAGAGTGAACCATCTTGTCATTAGCCGATTTTTGCCGGTTAAATGATCGAGTTAATTTTCATGTTTCGTGGAATTAATTTAGTCCCTTATGGCCCATGTGATATTTAACAATATGGATTTAGCCTCTACTATTGAAATTTATTTGAATTACTGAAGCTCAGACGTATCTCAGCGTATTTGTTCTTTTTTTTCCTCTCTGACTTAACAAATTGGGACATACTGTAGGTAATGTTGATACCAAGATACAGTAGAAAAGGAAAAATCCAGAAAGGATGACCAACGTAAAAACTGCAACAGAACCTTGTGTTAATACAGGGAGACAACAGACTTGATTGAACATGGAAATAAACACCTTTTATTGAATAATATATTTATCCTATTCTTCATCTGTACACAGGCAAGTTTATTCTGTAACAACGGTGCAAACAGAAAATCAACATCTGTAGTCTTTATTTACAGTTGAAAGCTTTGTACAGGATGTTGTTCTGTCTGGTTCATCTGGTTCATGGTATCATAATCAATGTTTCCTACAGCAGTCATAACACTCCAGGGTAACTTACTCACCTTACATACAATACAATGTAAATATGTTTAAGAAAAAAAAGGGAAAAAAACAGGAAAACTTTTTTTAAAAGTGTTAAAATAGGCTCCATACATATTGCATATCCATTGTCATTTTCAATGGTAAAATAATGTGATTTCCAACTAACAGTACAATTGTGCTATGATATTTTCATTATTATTACCATAACTGCTACTTCAGGGGCAGATTCTACTTCCGGGGGTCCTCACACAGGATACACCCAGGTTTGAGGTCAGCTTGTCGTTCCATCTGGATGGTCACAGAGTGAAAGTTGTAGGTGGAGAAACAAGCCTGCGTCATTTCTCTGAGCGCAGTCTGAGCGTCCAATGTTTCATCTGTAGAGAGAGAAAAAAAGAAATCGTCTTCAATGATGTTTAACCTGCCCGTGTGTGTTTAAGGTAACTCCTCGATAGTCAACACTAGTAAAGTTCATATTCACAAGGTGACTCAACCACAACAACCGTCCAAGTTACACCTTAAAAACAAAGATTCTATTTAATATTTAGTAGTTTAATATTTTCAAAATCTAATTCTGCCCTGACCCTCGCTGCCCCATTTCAATACTGCCCCCACTGTTAGTAGTATGGTCTCACCTATGGCTACGTGTGCCGTCATGACAGACTGGTTCATAGTGAGGGCCCATATGTGAAGGTTGTGGACTGCTTTGACTCCCTTGACTGATAACAGACCTTCTCGCACATCGCTGTAACTCACCCCTGCTGGAGTACCTGGAAAAGGTTGAAAAATATTAAATGTGTCCATTTGTGCCAGATTTGTGTTAACTTTTTGTGAAGTTAGGTTTTGCAGCAGAAATTTGATTCATACATAAATTCTACAACACAGTACAACAACCGTAGCTGTTATGTGTTTGAGCCAGGAATGGGCAAACTACGGCTCAAGGGCTAGATTGAGCTCCTTTGGCATTGTAACCCGGCCCTAAATTAACAGGGATGGACAGGGTCAGGAATGAGGTGATAAGAGGGACAACACAGACAGAAAAGTTTGGAAAAAAAAAGCTAGAGAAGACAGATTGAGATGGTTTGAACATGTTCAGAAGAGGGACAGTGCTTATATTGGTAGAAGAATGATCCTAGAGATGGAGCTACCAGGTAGGATGCAAAGAGGAGATTGATGGATGCAGTGAGGGAGGACATGGACGTAGCTGGAGATAAAGTCTCTCTGTAATGAAACAGGAACATAAAGATATATTTGGTCAAAGATCCCTTAAAGTAAATGTGATAGAGTCCATTCTCCTCTTTAATGAGCACATTAGAAAAAGTGTAGTGTGTGACTGAGCAGCTCAGGTTATTGCACTTCACTTAAGCAGCGTGGGCACAGGTTTTGAATAACACCATGCATCATGTACTTTTTAATAACGCCAAGCAAAAACAGCAGGTGAGAAATTGCAGAGTGGGTTACATGAACAGATAAAAACCAGCTGCGTCGTCTCCACTGCTGCAGCCTCTGTCCAGTGAAGGTTGAACAGCCTCTGTTGTATAAAGAACAATTAACACAGAACCAGTGGAACAGAGCGCCTGAGTTTACCTTCCATCAGGACGACCAGGATGTCTCGCATTATGGTGAAAGTGGTGCAAAGGACTAATATGGAGAAGAGGAAGGTGCAGATGGGGTCGGCGATCTTATATTCCGGCTAGGAGAACGCAGACCAGGCAGAAAGTCAAAAACGTGAAAGTCAGAGCCTTTTACGGTGACTATAGGGGTGAATACTGGCAAGAAGTTTTTCACCTTGAAGAAGATGATGAGAGCACTGATGAAAACACTGAGGCTCTGGAGAAGATCTCCCACCACGTGAACAAAGGCAGCTCTCACGCTAGCGTTGGCCTGCTGAGTCCTTCGTCCTGATTGGAAAATATCGCACCATATATCACTGTTAGCCAGAATATTATTGTTTTTCATTAAATAAAATGTCTTTAAATTTTTATTTCTTTTTATTTCAAACCTTTTTATCAATTGGCTACATTTCAGCTATTTGTTGACTTGCTGCTGCCCATTTTAAAAGCTATTTTTGTAAACAATTTTGTTTAAATTGGTTTTTACTCGTTTTTTGATATTAAATGAAACAATTTTCATCAATTCTGCAATGATTTTCTATTTTTGGTTAACGAGGCAAACTCAGTTCTTAGGTGACATCATTAGTCTAGTATTAGAATTTAGGAATCAAGTAAAAGTTGATTCCTTTTTTTAAAGAAACCTATATCATAATCATAATCTACGTTTTAGGAAAAAGTGTCTCCTACTTTACGCACCATGATTTCCTTCGTTTTTCTCTACATCCAGATGGTTGTTGGTTGTCTCCTTTTTACCTTCTTGACCCTGGCTGTGACTGTGGTTGTCACCGTGGCTGTGACCGTGGCTGAGCCCGCCGTGACTATGACCGTGACCAGACTGGTGGAGGGTAAAGGCCATGCTGCCAAAGGTAAAGGTAGACTCGGTCCATACTTGTCTCCCACAGCTCATGAATGGCAGACGTGCACTATATACAAGTGAAAACTCACATAATATTTGCCAGAACGGCACAACCGGACGTCATCAGCATGATTGTGCCATCAATGGAGTAGTCGTCGCTGACGATGCGCTCGATGGCCAGATACACCAGCACCCCAGTGACCAGCCAGATGGTGAAGATTGACAGCAGGGCCCCCAGGATCTCTGAAGCAGAGCATGAACCGAGGCTTAGAGTGACGTTAGATCGCTGCTGTGACAACTGGTCAGAGTTCAGCCAATCAAATACCTGCTCTGTGCCAGCCATAGTTCAGCTTGTGCGTAGCAGGTCTAGAGGAGAGCCACAGTGACACGAGGCTAATGATGAAGCTGGTGAAGTCCACCAGTAGGTGAGCGGCGTCAGTCATTACTGCCAGGCTGCCCGCAAAATATCCCCCTGTGAAAGAAAATACAAAGAAGGGAGATTTAATCTTAAATCATAAATTTGCTTTTAATGAATGAAACTTCTCATTTAAAACTTCATAAAGTATCATTCTAGGGGGAAATGCAGCACACCCTACAGGGAGGGAGGTGCATTTTGGCTCTACGGGTATAATAGACATATATATGGATCAAATGGTGAAAGGTGAAACTTACCAAGTATTTCTCCAACCATGAAAACCACACAGACGACAGAAACCACATACAGCCTCTTCTTGGCGACCTTCTTCTCCTGCTCACGGTCAGCCTGAGCATTGCTGTTGTCATGGCAGTGTTTGACATCACCGTTTCTCTCCACCAGGTGGGTCACACTGAGGTAAAAATGACAAAATATACGCTGGTATGGTTTCATTTATTAAATAAACAGCATGGCTGAAATAGAAGGTCAATCCTCAGGTAGACAACAAAATACATGAAACACAGGACTGTTTGGAAACGTTAGCAAGGCACGGAGGAGGCTCTGTGATTATTCGGGGCTGTATTTCATCGGTTTGAAATCAGTGAATCCAAAACTGCATGAATAAGTTAATCTTACAACTAAAAACTAATGACCCGAGTTGAACTTCTCTCACTTCACTCGTTCCATAACTGTGTCTATAAAGGCAACACATTGTTGTTGTTTTTCCATAGTCACAGTTCTGTGTATTTAATATGTCAAATAAATGTACTGATGTCAATTAGAACTGTAGGAATTTCAACACACACACACACACACACACACAGACCCACAGTCTATAAATATTGGCTGTAGGGCGTGGTTAAGGATCATCTGGTCAGAGGGAGGTGGGGTTTCCAGTTTGATTCTTGACAACACCAGAAGCTACTTTGAACTGAATTGGTGCCGTTGAGGAAAAAATATCCTAACACTAAAGACAATCTTGTACACAAATTATTTTTTTTATCATCAATAGATTGGTTTTAACATGAATAGAATCAAACACACTTTTACATTTCAGTGTTTTTAAATGAATGTATTACTTTGGACCCAACAGTTTAAGGCTAGAATTGCGACTTAGAGAAACTTCAAGTTAAATAAATGACAATTATATATAAATAAACTTTACTGTATTAAAAACACAGACAGGAATACCGTGGCAGGGAAATAATCACAGTAACAAAACTTCACAATCACTTGAGCTTTTTGCACACACGCCAGTATTTCATCGGAGAGCTGTGTGCAGACACCGGTCCAGCAGCAGGGTCAGTACAGTGATGCTGTGCACACATCACTGAAGGGTCTCTGTGATGCTGACGGTGGGGTTTGCACACAGCTTCAACTTCACCACCAGACAAATCAGTGTCTCAGACTCTTTCATGACTAAAAAGTAAGTCATAAACCTCAGATGATGACGTTTTACAGACGCAGTCCATCGCTTTGACCAGAACAAGACAAAGTCATTCAATGTTTACCTGATTCCGTTGGAGTAAGTGCTGCTCAACTCTTTCACCAGTGGAAGTTTTTCCGGATTCTTGCTTTTGAACATGATGAAAGTGTTGGAATGGATGCAGAAAGTCTTCAAACTCAAATCTGAAACGGAACTATCTCCCGTTCAACCTGTTTCCACTCAGGAGCCGTGGATGTTTCTGGGAGCCGCACGCGCTGCCGACAGCCGAGTGTTTGCCGCTGCCTTGTGACTAACATCGTACGCGCCGTGTGCAAACGCACCGCCGCCGGCAGTGCAAAACTTACAGGATGTGGCGCAACATTAAAAACGTTGGTTTCCTAATTTAAAACGCCGCAGAGAAAAAGTATAAACTCCAGCTCCCGTTTTCACCTATGGGGTTGATGAATATTCCGGCCCCGCCCCTCTGAAATGTCTATACGGCCGTCTGTGATTATATAATCGAACGCCGTGTGTTGTGTGTTTTTCTTGCTACGTCACACTGTCGTCTCTGAATCGACCGTCCAGAAGTTTCTCTATCCTGGTTTGTATTTAGTGAGGGAGGTCCTGACTGGTCCTGATTTTTTTAAAAAGATTAATTTTTTTTTCCAACATATTGAATTAAAACGACAAATAATTTAAATAAATACAGTTATTGTTACTCCTGCTTAGCAACAGGTTAAAATATGTGAAACTCATAAAAACCTCTACTAAAAGGATAGTATAGCATATACTTTTATATAGTATAGGTCTTTCCGTAGCGCTTACCTAAGTGTACCACAGGGTGACGACAATGAGAATAAACAGATCCACGTGGGCAGTTTGAGACACTTGTGACGTGTCCCTTTGTTTAATTGTTGCATTCATACAGTGATGTTATTTATAATAAAAGAATCAAAATAATAATAACTATTTATTAAAAAATATATTTTTTATATTTAATTTTATATATTTTTTCTCTATATTATTGTTTTATATATATTAAAATAAATGCATAATTGTATTTATTTGCATATTTTCTATTTCATCGAGTTTTATAACAGTCCTTATAACTTTGTCTTATGATTTACTTTCAACTTGTTTAAATTAAAGGTTAAATTCTGCTCGGGGAGTAGTGTGTGCACCTCAGTCACTATAATTTAGCAAGTTAACGCTTGGCTTAATCTAAATGGTGTGCTATTGCGATGGCCGGGAATCAAACCCGCATCAACTGCTTGGAAGGCAGCTATGCTTGCCACTATACCACCATCATCACATTATACTAACTATCTTTCAATGGCACAATATCAACTCTTGAAAACCTGTATAGAAATGATGTTATACTGGTACAATTATGGTACAATTGTGACATCCTGGCTCCTGGCCCCCCGTCTCAGTGATCTTTGTCCACGTCCCATCAGCAATAACCTGGAGATCCTCTCACACCAACCTGCCCTCACCTCTTCTCTCCCATTTCTGACGTAGGTCTATACTGACAACCACTAAAAGTAGAATCAGCCTGTCCCTAAAAATAGCCCTGTGTGTGTTGGGCCAGTTTGCGTGGTTGTTGACGGTGAGCTCAGAAAAGTGGGTCTGTGTTTGGGCTCCTGTTTGCCAAGTTTGGACTGGGTCAAAGAATAAGGGAGTGTTGCGTTGCCAAGAGAAGCAGACTGAGGGGAGAAAGGCACGAAAAGGGTTAGTTACACATGAGTGTTCACACTGTTCACACCGAGGATCAAATCAAACCAAATTACTCCTCACCCTCCATCTTGGTCCCTCCTGATGACGATCCAGTCGCCATGGTAGCCATCTGTCTTTAACGGTTCACTAAAACTTGAATCTGACCTGCCTTACTTCACTGTGATGATCATTATCATGAACCCATCTGTCGGCCTGACTGCACACGTCACCACTGACTGGCTGTTTTCACATTTGAGTTTGAGGAACCACCTATGTGCATGCTGTGCACCACCCTAATAACTTTTCTGCCACTCCCAACTCCTGTAATTAAAATTAGAAATAAAATAATTGTATATTTCAAATATAAGAGAAAACAATGAGAAAAATAAGACAGTTTCATACATGGAATGTACAAAACAAGTAAGAAAGAGACAGATGAATTGATTTCAACTGTTTTCAAGGCAAAACAAAAACCTTGTCGCTCTACGTTGTCATCAGTCCTTTTGTTGTGAATGTTTTCTGTCCTCACATCAGCGTCTTTTCACATGCCAAAATCCTAGTCATTTTATGGATGTACCACAGTTGGCACCATGGAAACCACCTCTCTCCACCCTCCTCTCCATCCCATTTACTCTCTGTGTAAAAGGGCCCCTAAAAGTGGTAAACAAGCCCTAGGTCAGACCTGCTGGACAATACACTGACGTCAGTCCAGCTCCGACACATTCACAGCTGAGGATCCACGTTTGAACGACAGACAACAGACAATAAAAACGAGAAAGAGAGAGCGGAAGATCTCAGCTTCTTCATACGTTCAAGGAACTTCTTCCAGAGCAGACCAGACGAGGCTGTACCTTCACTGCAGCTGAGGAAACATCCAGGACGACTAACCAGATCCTCTGGACCATGATGGAAGTGGTCCTAACCAGACTGCGGGACTTCTCCTGCAAGACCGCCACCTTTCAAGATTGCAAACAAGCCGGACGCAGCTCCTGCAGGGACCCCGGGGCCAGGACTGAGCACCAGCGCAGAGATGGAGGAGTAGGTGGAGGAGGACAGAGACTGGACATAGAGAGCGCCCTGGCCTGGCTGAGGAGAGAACTGGTAACTAAGGAACTGGATATTTACATACAAGTGCAAATATACGTGTATGTATATATATATATATATATATATATACAAATATATATTATATGTATATGTGTATATATATACACATATGTATATATGTATGTATATATATATATATATAAATATATATATATATATATATATATAATAACGAAACAGACTTGACCAGCAATTCGATTCGATTTGTGTACATATATATTCTCTATGTGACACTTACCAGAGATCATAAAAGTTTGGTTGAATAAAGATTAAAATAAAGTAGCTGTGATTTGAAATAAGTTCACAAAAAAAAGGGTCTATGTTGACAGACAGAGCAGGGACAAAGGAAGAAAGTGTCTAAAACCTACCTGAATGCCACAGCAACAAGATGAAAATATTTGTCTTAGACCATAATAATACAGTGAATGTATTTTTGTCTTTAAATTCTCTGGGGCTGATGAGAACCTGGGAGTTTATGTTCGTTGTAAACTTCCAAAGCGGATTTATCTTCTCATTTAAAGGCCATAAAAAGGAATGATCTGATTTCCATCAACCAACAAGGACAAATAAAAATGTTTAAACACCTCCACACACCATGTATTAAAGCTGCCTGTGTGGTCCGGGCGACACCTGTAACCAGTACAAAAGCTTTTCTTTTTTTCATCATCTGTTACAACAAAGATCACACCAACAGAATGACCTCAGAGACGACGTCTTTGTGTTTGGAGCCAAGTTATTGCTGTTTTGTGTGTGATTTTGTGTCCACCACTGTGACCAACTGTGTGTAGCTCATTGTCAAAGACTAATTTATCACCGGGCCGGGCCGGAGTGTTCACCCAGACACCCTGCCATGGTAACCAAGTACAGAATACGATGAGAAAGAGAAACCACGCTCTTGAATTATAGCTCGGTAGAACAAAGAAAAAAGACTCCACCTGGTTTGTTCAGTGTTGTTAAGACAACAATGTCGTCTTGAAATATCCAAAGTTAGTGAATATGCATATCTATGCAGATGTAAAGTTTATCATTCTTTCTTTTCATAACCTACCATCAAAATATTCCTAAACTAAACATTAGCGTCGTCAGCACAAAAACATGTTTGCAGCTAAGAAAGGCTGGCTTTAGCCTGAGGAGCTGCGAGGTTTCATCATCTGCAGCTGCCTCTTAAGAAAAGTTTGAGTTTTCTTCCTTTATTTTTTTCTCCTTTCTTCTTTTGTATCTTTTACTCTGAGCCATGTGCGTCAATAAAGAGAGAACTGGGACCGGCCCGGCCCAGAAGTTGTTGGAATTCTGAATATCTTATTTTACAATGCCACCAATTAGACGGCCTTCGATGAGAGAGAGAAGAAAAGGGAACAGTAGAGAGAAAGATTTGCATTTGAAAGAAAGAAATTCTTCAATGAAACGGACGCGCTCTCACTGAACTTTCGGTTCAGTGTTCATCATGAATCAGAGAGAAACGAAGGTTCCCTTCCTGCCACGGACACTTTTGAGTTTTGTCTCTTAAAAAGTTGTTTATTCCTGTCTGCAGATGGAAATGCGTTCACAGGACCAGGCCCTGATCAGGCAGCTGATGGAACTTCACTCTGGCATCCAGGAGCTCAAGCAGGAGCTCTCAGAGGAAGAGGAGGAGGAAGGGAGGGAAAGTGATATCGAGGAGGAGGAGGAAGAAGAGTCCGGCAGATTCTGGGACTCTGAGAGCGAGCGTGGCAGCGGCAGCGTCTACTCCAGCTCAGGGGAGGCAGGATTTCCCTCCTCAAACCTAATGAGGCCCAAATCTCTTCATGCAGGGCTTTTATTGTTGATGTCACATAGTGCCTCACCATCGAAAACTGAAAGGAGTGAGGAGTTTGGAACTGATATAAAAAAAACACATTAGGAACAGTGACCCCTGCTGGTTAAACAGTAGGTTACAGAAGAAAAACCCTGTGCTACTGTTTTATTTTTTTTTTTTCAGAATGTAAAAAATTATTTCTGCTCATTTTTAACTTGAACTGTGTGATGTGGGAAAACTGACTCGAAGGCAGCAGTTGTTGTCTTTGTGTATTAGTGTTATTAGTGAGACCAGAGGTGTCCTCTGAGTGTGTCCCATAGTTTAGTGGTCTGCCTCGGCAGCACAGAGTCCTGAGTACGATTCCCAGAAGAGCTACAAGCCATGGATGAAAGTGTTCTCTAAGGTGTTGTGTGAACTTCATCATGTTGTTTGTTTTCTTTTCCTGTCGTGATAAAAGTTATTTTAATAATTTAATAAACTGCAGACAGAGAGAAAACAATCCTTTAAGCTCCTTTATGTCTCTACTCTTCAGTGTTAACTGTTTGTTCCTGTTATTGGTCAGGAATAAACAGGTGCTGTACTCCATCTTAACAGTACACCAGTGGAATGAAGAACCAAATAAATACTCAACACAATTTTATTTTCTTTCTTGTCAAATGACGTTTTAGAAAAAGAAAAAACCCAACAGAATTAAACAGAACTTATTTTTTATTTACAAACTAAAAAGTAAAAATTCTGTCTTTTTGTCAACTCCTCCTCTGAAAGTGCAAAAATCAAAACTCCTGTTGTAAGAACAGTAGGGTAATTCAATTACCCTAATGACGTAATCTAATTATCACAGGGAAAAGGCAGAAGTATAATGATAAAATAATGAATTATTCAATTTGGACAAGGTTAGCGGGCCGCATTTGATAGCTCAAAGGGCCGCATCCGGCCCCTGGGCCTTAGTTTGCCTAAACTAGTGTCAGGAACAAGAGGAAGAATCAGATACTTGGAATTATACTTGTGAAAAAGGAATGGTACCATTAATGTGAGGCAGAACTATTAACTGATACCAGTTATTTGGGAATTTTAGAATTCGGAGTTAGTGCCAGGAGCTGGATGAAGTTCTGGGAAGTTGAGACGGTAAAGTGAACCAGATTCATCAGCAGGAATTAGGACAGGGACAGTGGACATTCTAATGTCTTTGTTAGAAGAGTTTTGGATAAAGTGATAAAAACGTGATGTCAACGACGCATGAATCCACATTGTCATTCTCATCTTTCAGGAGTTGCTGTAGATTCTTTTCTTCTGGCTCGTTCTCACAGCAGAAGACACTCACTCCGGCGGCCGATCCTAATGTTGATCCTCCCCCTCTACATCCACACCTCCGAAACTCTCCCTCCGCAGTCTTTGGATCTCCGTGTTGAGTCCCAGCAGGGTCTGAGCCAGCTGGAGGTCCTGTGAACGCATCTCCAGCTGCAGGACCACAGAGGACTCCGTCAGCAGATGAACATTTTTACACCAGTGTTCCATCAAACAAACATCTCACAAAAAGTAAAATGTAGCAAAATATAATGATCTTCTAGATTAAATGCAATAATATTTCACTAAAATCCTGGACTGTTTAGTAGAAGACAAAGCTGATTTACTGGCAGGAATTGAAGAAAACAATGAAAAAGTTCTTCTTTAACAGCGTTTTTCAGCCTAGTTAAGTGAAAACGCTTCATTTTCCATGGTACACTAATGACGGCACAGTGATTGGACATCTTTTTTTACACAACAGATGCCGCTCTACTACTCAAAACCTGGGGTCTGGTCTTACCAGCTCGGATCTCAACCAGGTTATGGCTCCATCAATCTGCGCTCTCCTCAGCTCCTCGTTGGCCTGGAGGTTTCGGCCGATGCTGATGGGTCTGACTCTGGAGCTCTGGCAGAGTTGGCCGTCGTCTCTGGACTGTCCCGTGGCCTTGAAAGCATTGATCAGTTTGTTCTTGATGTCCTCCAGGACCATTGTGGACAGGCTGTCCTCACTGTGACTGTCCCGGTCCATGCTGACAGGCTGGAAATGTGCAAGGCAAGCAACTTCTGGGACGGAAGGAAGAATAACAGAAGTACTTTGGTTTTTTTTTTTATCTCCAAACTCCAGTGTGTCCAGAGCAGCTCTTACTCCTCCGTCAACATCTCCACCTCTCCGCTGCGATCAACCCAGTGCCTGTCTGGACTTCTACTGGCCTGTTTTGTCATTGTCACTATGGAGAAAAACTCCTGTGGCTGACCCCCCTCTCCTCCTCCTCCTCACCTCACCCCCCCTTCACCCTTGTCCACCATCACCTCCTCCTCCTCCTCCTTCTTTCCCGTAACACAAATAAGAATGGTGGAAGATCTCGGACAAAGACCATTGTTGCCGTCTAAAAAGAAGTGAAAGGACCCCTCCAATCGACCTCCACCACACCCTCCCTGCCCCCCAGTGCTCCCCCTTCTTTTCCCAGCCCGTCCCGCCTCCATACAACTCCAGTGTGAGAAATGTGTGCTGGGCGAGCTCTCATTTGGACACAGTGTAAACCTGTGTGTGTGTTTTGTCTACAAAATCCATCACGGCCCCCAGCGGACTGTTGGGCTGCATCTCCCCTAAATAAGACCTGCTTGTCAGCTTTGGGAGACGGACAGGTTGGTAAAAGGGGGGAGACACCGTGGGCTGCAGGGGGAGCTGATTCACTCACACAAAGAAGGACCTACAGTGAAATACAAGCAGGGTCTTTGTGGCCAGGATAAGTCCGATCCCTTCGGGATTTGTGTGACGGTTTTTGGCAAAGATGAACTCTAACTCTCTCCCTCTTCCTCGCTCCTGCTGCAGACATGTGAACAACAGGGACGTCCAGTAACATCCAATATTAGAGTCTGTAAGTTGAAGTACAAGTCACTAGATGGCAGCATTACAGCATTAAAGCTACAACATTTATAAATCTCAAACTCATACAGATAAAAAGGTAAACATTAGCAGAACTGTATCGGTATTGGTTGATATCAGAACCAAAAAAATGTTGGTGTTTTGACAATATCGGCGTATCGGACATTGGCAAACAGTTAATATTGCATAATTATGCTAAGACCAGACCGATAGTATTAGAACACCAATGTTTTCGGGCATTGCTACCATCAAAACATTTTACTAAGAATGTCCAAAACATTGTTTAGCTAGTACAATCAAAAACAGGTCTGTTGATAGAGTCTGTAAATAGAGGAACAAGTCACTAGATGGCAGCATTGCAGCTCATTTAATATCTCAAACTCATACAGATAAAACTTTAAATATTATCAGAACTTATTCGGTATTGGTTGATACTAGAATCAAAAAAATGTTGGTGTTTTGACAATATCGGCGTATCGGATGTTGGCAAATAGTTAATATTGCATAATTATGCTAAGATCAAGCTGATAGTATTAACACACCAATGTTTTTGGACATTCCTACCATCAGAACATTTACTATGAATGTCCGAAAAACATTGGTTAGCCAGTACTATCGACCTGAAATTAGCATAATTACCCATTAACGCTAAGATTGATTTCTTTCACCAAATTTGCTGGAATCGCATATAAGGTGCTAAATCAGTTTTGGGGTAAACGGCCCATTTTGTTGATAATTTAGTATAATTTAAGTGTTTGGACAATACCAGCAAATCAAGGTATCGGCAAATGTATCGTTATTCCCTTTTTGATGGTGTTCCCTCTATGTTCTGACTTATGAGTGTGTCGGAGAGGCCCAACAGCAGAGGGCGTTGTTTTCTCCTAGGTGATCCCTCTCTTTCTCACTTTGTGTCACAGGGAACTATGAAAAGTCTAAAGTGAGACCTTGTCCTGCCAAGACTTCATTAAAACACTTGGACGCAGCCGTGCACTTGTCAGAGCTCGTAAGATCTGAGCTATGACTCTATTTGTGCTCAGGTCTGCAGAGCGTGAGAAGAGGCCGGAATCATCAGACCGTCCAGGGCTGAAGGTCAAGGAAGCAGAGCGTCATCTGATAACAATGGCAGGCCCCTGGGGTGGAGAGGTGGAGGCCGGACTGAGGGTCTTCAGATGATCCCACCAGCCTGAGCAACAGTTGGTTAAACACTTCTTAAATCAAGTCTGAAATCAGTTCTAATATTTGTCAATGTTAGATGTGATGGAATTATTACAAATGTCATGAATATTAAATATTAAAATATACTATTAAATATGAATAAATATTAGGATCAATTATATTGAATATCACAAGGACACAAAGCACGTGCTTATTGTTTCCATTAATTTTAATACTCGAAATTTTGTAAGGTTTAGACATCTTTTCTGCCCTCTGGTGGTACTTTTAATTTGTGCAGGCTGCCATTAAAAGTTTTTTACACCGAGAAATAAGTTGCACAAAAATGAAAACTGACATTTTATCATTACAATTATGTTAAATTTATATGTTATTTATAAAATATATGTTGGGAAAAGTCAGATCCCTACTGATCTATTTCCTTTGATGTAAATGTTGAGTAAAACTATTTATATTCACTGTTTATTAGGGGTTTTACGTTTTTTACTTGACACGGTCCCTATTGTTACTCAGTCTCAAGTGATATATTCTGAGTCACATGGTTCAACTCTCCAAGCTTTACTCCATCAGTGGCCTCCAAGGTTAATGAGTCCACCAGGAGGTGAGGAAGTTGACAGTGAAGTTCGACGGTGGAGCGAGTGCTGATCTGAGAAAAGTCAGATATTAACACAGAGAGATTTTTCCTAAAATAGACTCCAACACACAACTTCTGAGACAAATGAACTGGGGGACACAGGGAGGAGAAGCGGAAGGGGAAGTAAAAAATAATTCCTGTGTAGTACCTCAACTGGAGACATGGGTGTACATCAATGGGGCGACTTGTGTTACCTTCAATAGGTTGACAGGTATGTCCCTCAACTGGAGACATGTTTGTCCCTCAATGGGGAGACTTGAGTATCTATTGACTGGAGACATGTGCGTCGTTTTACTGGAGACATGTGTGTCCCTCAATGGGAGACACATGTGTCGCTCTATGAGGAGACACGTATGTCCTTTGACGAGAGCCATGTGTGTCCCTCAATGGGGAGACATGTGTGTCCTTTAACTGGAGACATGTGTGTCCCTCAACTGGAGACGTGTGTACCTTAATGGGGAGACAAGTATGTCCCTCAACTGGAGACATGTGTGTCCCTCAATGGGAGACACATGTGTCGCTCTATGAGGAGACATGTGTGTCCTTTGACTAGAGCCATGTGTGTCCCCAAATGGGGAGACATGAGTATCACTTAACTGGAGACATGTGTGTCTATTTACTGGAGACATGTGTGTCCCTCAATGGGGAGACATGTGTGTTCTTTAACTGGAGACATGTGTGTCCCTCAATGGAAAGACATGTGTGTCCCTCAACTGGAGACATGTGTCAAACCTCAAAGGGGAGACATGCGTGTCCCTCAATGGGAAGACATGTGTGTCCCTCAACTTTTTTATCCATCTATCAAGACATCATTTATTTCTCCACCCATCATCCACCCATCATCCACCCATCCTTCTCTCATCAGCACCCCTCTCTCTCTCTGTCTCTCTCTCCTCCCACCTTTCCTCCGTCTCTCTCCCCCTCTCTCCGTTAATCAGTGAAGGAGGGGACGGTTCGCCATCTTGTATATTTATTCGGAGGAAGAGGAGAATCAGCAGCGACCGGCAACACCGACAGGAGCAACACGGCCGTCGGTGAGTCCTCCACCGCCAACGTGATCGTGTCTCCCTGTAGTCTGTGCTGGATGTGCGCGCGCATCACTCGTGCATGTGTGCGGTATTCGCCCGTTACTGGATAACGTCAGCGGTGAAAAAACCCCAACCTGCGGCGCGGTCTGCGTTTACCTGCCGTAAACCGCACCGCTGCGGGCGTTCGTGGTGACGTCATATGTGTTAAACTCTTCATCACCTGAAGGACATTGGCCAAACACTGACCGGTCCCACCTTTGGAAGTGAAAGGATGGGACAGAATAAATAAATTATCTGTAAATATAATCTGTTGGATTAGTATTAAGTTCATGTTTGTGATGTTTACTCCCCCACAGGCCTCACCTCCTCCCCTGGGGTGAGGAAAGTCCCAGGAGTTGATGTTCTACGCTCACTTCGTCCTCAGCAAACGTGGGCCGCTGGCCAAGATCTGGCTGGCGGCCCACTGGGACAAGAAGCTGACCAAGGCGCATGTGTTTGAGTGCAACCTGGAGAGCAGCGTGGAGAGCATCATCTCACCCAAGGTGACTGGCGCCCCCTACTGGAGCTGTCACAGTGACACATTGTTCATCGTTTATGTAGTGGAGTCTGACCCATATACACAAATATGCATCAAATTTTCAATATATATATTACTTATAATAATAATAATAATAATAATAAAAATACAATAATTATTTTTACTTTTACACCTCTGGTTTAGAGACACTAGGAATAGACAGGGACAGAGCTGGAGGTGGAGTTAAAGATGCTGAGGTTCTCTTTAGGAGAGACAAGGATGGACAAGATCAGGATGAGGTGATTAGAGGGACAACACAGACAGGAAGGTTTGGAGAAAAAGCTAGAAAAGACAGATTGAGATGGTTTGGACATGTTAAGAGACAGGGACAGTGGAGACATTGGAAGAAGAATGATCCTAGAGATGGAGCTACCAGGTAGGAGACAAAGAGGAGGTTGATGGATGCAAAAGAGGAGGACATGGAGGTAGTTGGAGTTAGAGGAGAAGATACAGAGGACAGGGGGAGATGGAAAAGGACGATTCACTGTGAAAACCCCTGAAAAAGGGACAAGACGAGAGAAGACAGAATATTGACAGAAGGAAACATTTCTATCTCACAGGTGAAGATGGCTCTGAGGACGTCAGGACACCTCCTGCTGGGCGTGGTGAGGATCTACCACAGGAAGGCCAAGTACCTGCTGGCCGACTGCAACGAGGCCTTCATCAAGATCAAGATGGCCTTCAGACCAGGTGGACACTGACTATTCATCTGGAACCATCATTGTATATTTTTAAAATGTGTCTTAATTGTTTAGGAAGAATCGAACAGGAAGTAATAGCCAAAGATTTAAAGAGTACAGATAATATTTCAAAATAAAAGAGGAAAAAACAAGAAAAATAAAAAAAAGAAATTAAATTTAGTAGTTTATGTTTTTTTGTGTGTTTTTCTTTCTCACCTGTACTGTAACCATCTTCTCTTCCACTGTGGTGTTCCAGGTGTGGTGGACCTTCCGGAGGAGAACAGAGAAGCGGCCTACAATGCCATCACTCTGCCTGAGGAGTTCCATGATTTCGATCAACCTCTGCCAGACCTGGAGTGAGTCTTCAGTGACCACTGTGACCACAACACAGCATCAGTTCATAATGTTATCATTTTCAATTGGTTTCATCTGTAGTTTCACCAGCTTTTTTTTTTCAGAAGGAAATAAATTGCATTCTGTAAGATCCCATTTAGAGGAAAACAGAGCTGGGAGCCCGTAGTGGCTGCAGGAAAGACGGATGTGGATTTTCCCCTTTTCCACCTTTGACCTTAAACTAACTTGCATTGTGTTTGCAGTGACCTTGACATTGCTCAGCAATTCAACTTGAACCAGAGCAGAGTGGAGGAGATCACCATGAGGGAGGAGGTGGGCAACCTCAATCTGCTGCAGGACAACGACTTTGGTGAGTCTGTTCTACTGCTACGGCTGGAGTCCACCCTTTGTAGCCAGAAAGAAACCAGTGATGCCTTCACTGTCCTAGGACAAAGATGAAGAATGATACCGTTAACATGTGTTGTCAAAATTACCAGCTGATTTTGGGATGGACGACCGGGAGATGATGCGGGAGGAGAATGCGTTCGAGGTGGATATCATGGGCGCGTCGGCTTCCAACCTGCTGCTGGAGGCTGAAGGTGGCGCTAACCAAATGCCTGACAAGGCTAACCACCTGGAGTACGATGAGCAGTACAAAGATGACTTTGGAGACAACCCCATGGAGAGCAACGAGGGAGGCATGCTGGGTAAAAAAGGCCGACATGACACAAAAATATCGTAATATGAGTTTAACTGAGAGGGAAATAAGATTATTTTATTGTCTAGTGGACAAACTTCTGAGTAATGAAGACGGAGGCGGCATCTTTGACGACCCTCCCGCCGTGGCAGAGAGCGTGATGATGCCTCAGGATCATGGAGACGATGAGGATGATTTTGATGCTCTCTCAGGTCTGTGGATCTAATGTCTCTGTAAGAAAATCAGAGACAGTTTTCTTCATTATTTCTAAATCTTTCCTTAGATTTATTAGGTCTGTGCAGATCCTTTACTGTCCAGCCTTGCGTGTTTATCTTTTTGTTTTTCTCAGCTGGAGCTCCTGACAGTCCAGACTCAGGGCCCACTGAGCCTCTCCCAGCTATGGCGGATCAATCAGAACAGACCAGCATGGTCCATAATGAGGAGGAGACCTTCGCCCTGGAGCCTATTGACATCACAGGTAACTCCTCAGTGAGGTGTAACCTGGTTTCTCCTCCTGGTTCTGTAGACAAGGTCTGGATCTGGATCTTCTGGTCCGTCCATTGCAGTTAAGGAGACAAAAGCCAAACGTAAGAGGAAACTGATCGTGGACAGTGTGAAGGAACTGGACAGCAAAACCATCCGTGCCCAGCTGTCCGACTATTCCGACATCGTTACGACGCTGGATTTGGCTCCTCCCACTAAGAAGCTGATGATGTGGAAGGAGACGGGGGGAGTGGAGAAGCTGTTCTCGCTGCCTGCTCAGCCTCTGTGGAACATCAGGCTCCTCAAGGTGATGCAGACGACACTGTGGTCTGTGGACAGTTTTCCCCCCTTTTCCACAGCATGAACTCATCCTCATGTGCTTTGTCCTGCTTCATGTTCAAGATGTTCACGCGATGTCTGACACCACTGGTACCAGACGAGCTGAGGAAGAGGAGGAAGGGTGGAGAGGCGGACAGTCTGGATGAGTTCCTCAAAGACCTGGAGAACCCAGAGGTGCCCAGAGAAGAAGTTGCTGGAAACCAGCAGAGGGACATCATGGGTGACCAGACCCTGACTGAGGAGGCCAGTGTCCTCCAAGCCTCTGCAGCAGAGGGCAGCAGGACAACTCTGGACGACTCGGTCATGCCACCGCCGTCTTCTCAACGCGGGCTGAAGCGCAAATCACAGGACACAGAGCCAGACCTACCAGTCAGTGTAAACTGATACACATTACAGCAACAACAACTTAAATTTTTTTATCATATTTTCAAATGATATTTTTCAGATGGGGGCTTTGGAAGAGCAGCAGCAACAACAGCAGCAGCAGCAGGAGGCGTCCACAGTCAGTAATGTGTCCCAGCAGCTGGAGGCTTCAACCAACGTGGAGCTTCCACCTGAGGAGACCAGCACCGCCAACATCAGTCAGCTGATAGAGCTGGACCTTCTGGCTGACAAGGACAAGAAAAAAGGAGACGAGGACTCTGAAGAAGAAGTAAGAAAGAAAATATTGCCATAAGCATAAACATGGACCAAAACCTGCTGGTAACTAGTGTTGACGAGGGGTTTTTTGTACATGAGGAGGAGGAGGCGCAGGGAGGAGACCAGGATCAGGAGGAGAGAAGGTGGAACAAGAGAACTCAGCAGATGCTGCATGGTCTTCAGGTGGGTGACCACTCAACTTATCGTTCCAAAGTTCTCCCGGGACAAAAAAGTGACGTCCATTATCTGTGTACAGGTGGTGACTGTAGTATTTTGAAGACGATCTCTGAATCCTGTCCTGACTTTTCTGCCTCCCTTCAGAGAGTGATGGCCAAGACGGGCACCCAGTCGGTCAGTCTGCTCGACCTCTGCCGTAACAACAACAGGAAGCAGGCGGCCGCCAAGTTCTACAGCTTCCTGGTCCTGAAGAAGCAGCAGGCGGTGGAGCTGGTGCAGGAGGAGCCATACAGTGACATCATCGCCACGCCCGGGCCTCGATTTAACATCATTTAGAAGAGGGTGGGGCAACAGTAGGGACGTTCTACTCCACACTAGTGGCTCAACCATGGAAGGCAGTGAGCAAAACGCTGTGACCTGCCTGGTAGAAAGGAAGAGGAAAACCTTAAAGGACTTCAAACTGTAAAGAAAACTTAAAAAAATAAATGTAACGAAGTTTTAACCATAGAAACACCTGGTTGACCCAGTTATACGCACAATAATGGTTGCCAAAATAGATTAAGGACTTCACTCCTTCAGAAACTGTGATAAAATTTGTTAAAACCTTAAAAAAAAAAATCAGATTTTTACGTTCTTTTTCATTTCTCTTCATATCATTTGTAGCGTTGGTGCTCCATATAATTTAACCCTGTGTTTTCAAGGTTAACGTAAAGAAGATTTTTTAATTAATAGAAACAAGCAGTGACAGAAAATCAACAAGATCAACCCACTGGTTCAGAAAAAAGAAAAATAACACTTGTTCTTTCTTTAGCACTTTAAGTACAAAAACACCAGGATGGCCTGCATAAATATTAAACCAAATGAAATAAATTTAATAAATGACCAAAATGTCAGATTTTAACTCCTAGCTTTGCAAAGTTGATATTTAGATGATTAATTTACAAATATATAAGAATACTACTTTCGGGAATTTGAAAATTCTGATAAACTACAGAGGGAAAAATGAGTATTAGATTTTTTTTTACCTGCAGTAAAACTGCAACAGGAGCAACTACACAGTACAGATGACTGTGGATTTATTTACTGCTGTATAAGAAGAGAGATGTGGGGCAGAAATATATTATTTTAATGTTAAAGAGTGTAATATAAGGTCTGGACAAGGAATAATGGGTAGATGGACACATTTTGATTACCGTCTTATTGTTGTTGAGTCGACAAACAACAAGACACCACAATAGTGTTTCTGATGATCTACTACATGAACTCCATGGCATGAAATGTCAAATCATTAGACGCTGAAGTTTTTTTTTCCATGTCTCTGTAAAACTGATTTTATATTTAATTAAAAGAAGGAAAAAATCCTATGTATCTCAAAAGTATAAAAGTGTTTTGAACAGTCATAGTCTGTTGCCTGCCGAGTAATGTAAGTCTTTCAAAATAAAACCATTTTAAAGCCGCATGTTGTGTTAATTAATATGTATAATTGAAATAGAATGATTTGTTTTTTTAATCAAACAAAAGTGTCTGTCCTTCGGTCTTATCATGCATTATTAGCTGCAGCAGGAGGCCCATCAGGTCCACTGTCAGTTTTCCGTCTCTTGTGTCGACTCCTCTTCTTCTTCTCCCCCTCCTCTGGCTTCTTCTGCGGTGGCGTGGGACCTTGCTTCTCCTTTTTCTTCAGGCAGCTCAGAGGGTTAGGGTTGCTCTGTTTCCTTTTCCTCTTCTTCCCTCGCCTCTCTCCGTCCTTCCTGCTGATTCCCTGCTCCTCTTTCAGGCTGCGGATGCTCTGCTGCTGGGCCGGGCTGACCAGCTCCCCCAGCTGAACGGCCTGCACGTGGTCCAGTGACGACTGACTGGGTTTGTCCAGAACGATGGTGTTGAGGATGATGTAGAGCAGAGGAACACCAGGGATGTTCTTCAGACCCGTAGTGACTGTAAAGTCCTGGATCAAGAGTAAAATGTCTGCATTTAATTGAAAGCACCATGTCAACAGTTTAACCGAGTGTAATTTCAATACGTCTCACCTGTGTGGCTACAAAGTAGTGGTGTGGGTTTGTTTTCTCCAACATGGACAGCAGACACTCTGATGCAGGAACTGGACTTTTGAAATGTGGACATTTCCTGACCTGGAACCTCTGTAGGATGATCTTAGCTCCGTACAGATCTTTACCCAGGGTCTCCAACTCTTTGAGTGCACAGCTTAGAGGAATAAGTGCAACAAAACAGTAAATATCTGGAAATTAACAAGAGAAAAACCAACCGTTTGACCAGGTATACAGATGAACTTCGATCTCCTTACCTTGTTGTGCAGAGTTGAACTTCCCCCATCAGATACTTGGGCAGTTGCTCCTTAATTTGGATCTTGTTTTTCAGCGCTGCCTGACAAAATGTTCCATCTAAGAGGATCTGAAATGGTTCCCTGAAGTTGAAGTTGTACTTGTAGAAGCTGATGGTTTTCTTGGCTTGTTTCTGTCTCTTGATCTTCATGGTTTTCGAGGAGTGAAGTTATAACTATTCGGTATTAATAAAACGTCTAATCCGTTCCAGCGGAAAGAAATGTTTTAAACCAAAATATTACTAAATCGAACATAAAAGACTGCATTAATAACCAAGAATTCTAACATGTGTATAGCTTCAGTACATAACATGCTGGTGGTGGTGACGCCTAGTGAAACCGACCGGAAACAAACCACAAACTAAAGGTTCCGGTTGTTTTACTCTCTATTTTTTCTTTTCTTTCAGATGCTATTTAGAAAAACATTTCGCTATATAATTTCTTACATACATAATTCCTTAATTCTAAATACCTTATATTTTTCGGGTTATTTAACTTTCTAACAATACAAGCACTTAAATTCTACTTCTACTTTAGTTTTGTGTGTACAAACTGTAGATAGTTTGTACATAAATATTTCTGGTCTTCGTTTTATTTTTTTGTATTTTTAGTATTTCTGTATATTATATTATGTATATTTATTTTTTAAGTTTTGTGTTTTAATTCGTCTTTATTTACGTCCCTGGACGTAACCGGAAGCGGAAGTGTCCAAATAGAGTTCCGTCAACAACAGCGCCTCCCTATGGCAGCGTCGGTGTTGATGATGACACTTGTCGTTTCCCCTGACTAGACTTGTGCAAGCCGTGTACGGTTATCTCGGCTCGGGCCCGTTGTGGGTTGGATTCGGTCGGTGCTTTACCTTCCTCGGTGGCTTATACGGTGACAAGAATGGCGGCCGCAGGTCCCCGGTCGTCGAGTGACGGCGGGCCGGCGAACAGAGGAGGATATTCGGCCGGGGAGAACAGCAACGATCGCGACGGCGGCGGCAGCAACAGCAACAGCGGGGAAGGAGAACGGGACCGGGCCACCTTCGAGTGCAACATTTGTTTGGACACTGCCAGAGACGCTGTCATCAGTATGTGCGGACACTTGTTCTGGTAGGAGACGAGACCGGGGTGTGGGAGCGGGCGGTTCGGGTGTGTGAAGGTGTCAGGGGGTTGTTCACATCGACCGGAGGGCAGTTTTACCATATGTTCGGCCTCTGTTAACGTCTGCCGGGGTAATTAGCAACGAGAACCACATTATAAGACTCGGCTTCATGTGTGATGGTTGTGGCTCCTGGTCCATGGGTTTTCTGCGAACTCTCTCCGGGACAAAAAGGCGTTTCAACTTTTTCCACTCCCTGATCATGTCGAATGGAAGCGGTGCAACTGCTTCTCATGTGATCAGGAATGAGCGCATTTTACACTTAAATGACCGTTTATTCAGGGTTTTAATTTGTAGGTTTAGGAAGATTTCTGACTGATTGTTTTAATCTTTGCCTTTTTAAGATGGGAAACACAACACTGTTGGTAATCCCCAAATTTCAACTTTTTTGGTGTTTTCTTTCTTGGAATGTAATGTTGGGTTAAAAATGATCTTAATATCTTAGCGAAATCTTGGGAATTGTTAAGAAAAAAACTGACCAAAATCAACCAAAGGCTTGAAAACAAAAATCCCATGACAGCAGAGTTGTCCATGTTTATTTGAACATTTGTTCAGGGTCAAGATTCTCCCCTGGATTTGACCTGGGACCAGAGATAAACAAACGGGGAAGAGATTATTGTTGTGTGCAGTGAGTAAAAGTATGTTCGATCATGTGACCTGGGACACTGATCTGGTGGAGGAAGGATGAAGGCCAGAGGACAAGGCTGCAGCCACTGTCCCTCAAAGTCTCTCAGCTTTGCTGTAGAAACTTCCAGTCACTCATTACCTTGTTGGTGGAGGTGAAGGAGCCTGAGATTGAAGATTAGCAGCGACTGCAGCCTGTCTCACCCAGCAGTGTCCATTGGCTGTAATGGAGTTTGTCCTCTCTGTCTGGTGATTATTAACCTGTCTTTCTCCCTACATCTATAAGATTTGTCGTTATCATATTGTAAAGCAACTCAGATGATCTGATCACGTTTGGTCTCCTGGTTAGAAGATGGATCTTCTGACTTTCATTACAGTGTGAGCCCCGAGTTGTAAGCGTCGTCCAATCAAACAAGGTCTAAAGTCTTCTATTGTCAGTCAGTCAGACGTGTGTTTGTGTCTCATTAGCGACTGGTGTTGACTGACGGCTGTTGTGGATCACAGGTGCTGGACGCTAATAGGTGATTAAGGCCAAGCGTGTCACACGGGAGTCAAACCTGCGTCTGTGGTAATAATGAGTGCTGTGACTCACAGGAGGAGAATGTCTGGGCTTTTAATGAGGATGACCTGAATGGTTCAATCAGATCTTTGTGACATTTGGACCAGAAATTCAATCAAGAATCACCAGATTGCTACGAAAGCACATTGTAGTTGTCTTTTTCCTTTTGGCTTGTCTTATATATAGTTGTTTCCACAGTGAATCATCCTTTTCCATCTCCCCCTGTCCTCTGTGTCTTCTACTCTGACTCCAACTACCTCCATGTCCTCCTTCACTGCATCCATCAATCTCCTCTTTGTCTCCTACCTGGTAGCTCCATCTCTAGGATCATTCTTCTAACCAATGAATCCAGACGGAACATTTTGCCTTCACATAAATATGAGAGATTTGTTGCGTTTTATAAAAACCACTCCCTTGTGAACGATTGGTATTTGTGACTCTATTTTTGGGACAGTTCAATGATGTCTTTCAGTGCTACCGGGTCAGAAGTTGTTTCTTCTCACATGACATGCTGTAGGTGCTCTAGTGTTTTGGGGCTGATGTAACGCCGTTTCCATGTGACTGTGCCGATGGAACCCTGATGATGAAACTATCAGTAAGAAGGAGCTTCACTGACGCCACCTCACCTGTTAATGACCTGTTTTCTCTTCATGGCTCTGCTGAGTCGGTGCCACAGTGATTCTCTCCACCCTGGTCTCTGTGAGATACAAGAACATGATGATTAACCTCTGATACAGCCTGTATCTTCACACTTTCCAATCTGACATTTCACCATTTCACTTCTGTTTTTCCATCCAGGAGATAAGTAATCAAACAAATCGTAACCCTGTCTGGAACTGAGCCCGATCTAATTCATCCTCACATTTCTTTTTAGCTGCTAGAGTATGTGAATAATTTAACTCTGACTGTTTTACATTGAGCTGATAAGAGTTGACGTCAGACTCTATATTTGGAGCACTCCAATAAATCAGTTTTTATCTCCTCGCTGGAAAACGTATAAAGTAGGGGTGTGCAAATGAATTGTTTTGGATCGAACAGAATTGGATCGAACTGGATCGATCGTTTAATTTTTTTTTTTATGAATCGTTCCTGAATCGAATTGTAGCCTGTGAACTGAGACATGAATCGGATCGTTATGTGAGTGAATCGTCACACTCCTAATATACACTATACATATATTAGGGGTGTGCAAATTAATCGGTTTGGATCGAACTGAACCGAATCGGATCGAACTGGTTCGATCGTTTAATATTTTTATGGATGTGTTCCTGAATCGGATCATAGCCTGTGAATCGTCACACCCCTAATATACACTATACATTTATTAGGGGTGTGCAAATTAATCGGTTTGGATCGAACTGAACCGAATCGGATCGTTTAATATTTTTATGAATCGTTCCTGAATCAGATCGTAGCCTGTGAATCGAGACATGAATCAGATCGTTATGTGAGTGAATCGTGAATCGTCTGGCTGGACTTTAGGCCTAAAACACCAGGAGATCAACTCTTCCATATATGAAAATGTAAAGACAGTCTTTCTGAAATTCCTCGTGGAACAGAAAGAGAATAAAGTCGGCAGGTAGATGTCCACTACAGTATACGTTTCATTCCCAAATTTACCATTTACCTCTCGGAAAGCGAACTAGTAACAACCTCCGTGTGCGAGCCTCCTCTGGGAGTTAAGATCTTCTGAGGACTCACAGAAACAGGAAGGACTTGTTTTTTTGTCACAATGTCAGAAACCCAACTGTTAAGGCATTTCAGTCGTCACCGAACGCTGCTTGATGCACAAAGAAAAACAGGTCTGTGTATCAGCCTGCAGGCTGGTGCTTGTCCTCACAAACAAACAAGTGCATCTCAGTAGTGTATGACCGCACTGGAGGACACAGGACGGAGACGGAGACGCAGCCTAACCTGGAAAACATGTTACTGTGTACAAGACGAGGGGTTTTGACTCTGGTGTGTGTGTGTTTACAGTGTTAACGGAACAGAACTAACCATCATGTTGCTGCTGAGAAACACATTCCTGTGGATTCAAGGAGCTGAAGAAGATTGATGGCTTGAGTTAGTGTAACATACTTAACACTGATTGGATGAGGTGCAAAATGCATTTGAAAAACAACACCGCAGCATCTACCGTATAGAGCCCGCCCACTCATTGTCCACATGGTGGTGTGAGCGTAAAGTAAAGATGCAGTCATTCTCACCTCGGTGAAAATCCTGCTGCCGTTCTGCTTGGCATCGATCATGAACTGGGTTTCACACCCCAGACCATCAGCCAGACTTCGCTCCTCTCCTCAGCCTGGGGAGTTAAATGATGAGTCCGATGATGGATGGAGTCAAACTCCCCACTCTGATCAGAGCTGACGAGACGACCGTCTGGGCCCAGCTGGGAAGGGTTAGATAACGAAACTGTCACGTTGGCAACAGCCGTGTCGGAACTCTCACCTAAATGTGTCGGTGTTTGTGCCAACTTGACGTTGTTTGGCCTCTGCAGCGCCTCAGTCTGGCGGGCATCAGGTACTTCTGCCGAGAGCAGCGACACTGGGAAGAGAAATGTTGGAAACAACAGGTGATGGAGTGGAAAACTGAGTGAAGTTGACTTTTCTGCTGCCGCTCTAGAAACTGAGATGATCAGCTGACAGTTCCTCACACTCCTCTGTTTCTCTGTGTTCACAGCTGGCCCTGTCTGCATCAAGTGAGTATTGACTCTTTTCTACCCCATATTTTTTTTAATTTTATTTTCATGTCAGTAAAAGCTGTGTTTTGTAGGAAACAAGTCCAAGTCTAAACCTGAGGGGAAACACCTTCTCTGTACCTGTTAAACCTGGAATCTATTTACAGTAGATCTATGTGTGGTATCAGTTTTACGGCCAGCGTGATGGACTTTGTTCTGATGACTCTGTGTTAGATGTAGGAGTTCACGTATATGGACGTATTTATTTCAAAGCAGCAGCTGTCTGAGTTGTTTACTAACGCCACTGTAGATAACCACACCTGTCAGCTGACTCAGATTAAGACTTAGATTAAAGGTATTGATGCACAGTTCTGCCTTTTTTATTCACTTTATTTTATTTTTGGCTGTTGATTTATTCCTGTCTGTGTAAGTTTGTTTCTAACTTAATCATTCATGTCTGTTGACGAGATTGTAAAGAATCATTAAAAAAAATATTGTAGCAAAATAGATTTGGTTTCACTCTGACCTAGAAGGTTGAGTTCTTCTAAGATGTTTGTCAAACTACGTCACTCCAGACGCTGAAATTTAAAACCTAGTCTCAGTTTTGGGCCGAACAGGAATAACTAGAATTAACAATGATTTAACCAGAAATAAAGAATAAATCTGATGAGGAATAAATAAAGTCTTGATTTAAACAAAATCTGAAATTCAGAATATTAACATTAAGTGAAGTGAATATACTTCAGGTTGTTTTAAGATGAGTTTTTCACAAGAATATAAAAATTGACACTGTGCCGAATCAGAACTGTGTCTTGGTTAAAGACGCTGAGGTTTAATCTGGAGGTGACTACAGTCGGATGGACGGGATTAGAGTTGAGCTGAGGGAGCAGCCGAGGTCAGACAGGCAGGGTTCACATTCATGTATGAAGACGATGCATCCTGCTTTGTCTAAACTGTACTACGAACTCTAATAAAACCACACGTCCCCCTCTAGTGGTTGGAAACGCAGCCCAGCAGACAACAGTGTCCCGTGTGTAAGGCAGGAATCAGCAGAGATAAAGTCATCCCGCTGTACGGCCGAGGCAGCTCCAGCCAGGAGGACCCCAGGTGTGTTCTCGTTGTTGTGTCTGTTACTCGTTTCACGGCCTTAAATAATCCCGTGTCTGTGATTTGGTTTTCAGGTTGAAAACTCCACCTCGGCCCCAGGGACAGAGAACAGAGCCAGAGAGCAGAGGCGGGGTCAGTCCTCTCCCCATTCCACCATTTTCTTTAAAAAAAAAAAAAAAAAACATGTGTCTGTGAATCTCCCTGAGATTATCAAGTTGTCATACGTTTTTGTTTTTTTTCCTGCCTGCAGATGTTTCAAGGTTTTGGGGACACAGGTTTTCACATGTCGTTTGGCATCGGTGCTTTTCCCTTCGGCTTCTTCACGACAGTCTTCAACACCAACGACGCATTTCACAGAGCAGGTACAAGAACAAACATCTGGCCTGCAGACCCAGATCAGCACAGTTTTCTGGTCATTGTGGCAGTTGTCGGCCTAGTGGTTAAGGAAGCGGACTTGGGTCCGCAAGGTCCCTGGTTCGTATCCTTGAGGTGCCCTGAGCATGGTATGGTCCACACTCACTGCTGCCCAGGCGCTTAAAAGCTGACCAACGCTCACTTTGGTGATGGGTTAAATGCAGAGGCTAAATTTTGTTGTGTGAATCACAATTTCACAATGTCAGAAAATTCATTCATTCATTCATTCATTCATTCATCTTCTTCTGCTTGTCCGTTGCCGGGTCGCAGGGTTGGCGCCAGGGGCAGTTGATGCCACCCAAATCACATTGCACCATATTGTGAGGCTTCCTGAAGTGATGTGGGTTGGGACGGCGCTATGCTCAGAGCACCTCAGTGGCAACTTGGCAGCTGGTGGATTCGAACCAGGGACCTTGCGGACCCAAGTCCGCTTCCTTAACCACTAGGCCACCACTGCCAGAAAAAGAAATTTAATCTTTAATTAATTTTATTTTAGAATAGTTTCTTCTTAAATCATTGTTTGTTTGAAGAACCTCTGAAAGTGGTGAACCTTAGGTTCAGGTAATTGTGTTAATTAATCTTAATTATTATTGTTCACCTAGTTGAGCAGCCATCGGGGATGTATTTCTAGATCAGTGCTTCTCAATCTTTTTCTGTTATGCCCCTCCATAGCAAGAAGAAAATAATTTGCGCCCCCCACCACCCACTCTCCGCCGCAACTATAAATAAGAGCATTTGTCTATAAAATAGTTCTAGCTACACCTCTGTACAACATCGTATCCTTGTTAACATAAAGAAAACAAAAAAAGAGATATAGTTCAATTTACGATGTGCAAATGCACTTTATTGTAGTACGGCGGAAAAAAGCATGTTCTCCAGGGTCACACGCGCCCCCTTCAGAATCGCACCATGCTCCCCCAGGGGGGCCCGCCCCACACTTTGAGAAGCACTGGTCTAGATAAATGAAGTTGGCCAAACAAAGTATAAGTTCAAAGTCAACCTGTTTCCCTCTTTGTCCTCCGTCCGACCTTCAGATCAGTATCCTGGTGATCATCAGGGCAACGGCAACAATGAAAACAACAACTGGCAAGACTCCCTTTTCCTGTTTGTGGCCATTTTCTTCTTCTTCTGGCTGCTGAGCGTGTGATTGAGGCTGGAGGGAGAATCACACAGAAATGGATATTCAGACAGTGGATCAGCGCGAGGGAGGAGTGTGACGACACACAACCCACGACAAACATGGACCTCATACTTAAACCACGTCTCTCACACACAAACACATACACACACACACACACACCGGTGTTACACATTTTCACACAGGTATTAAACTGGATAGGATTGTGTAGCACTTTGTTTGGTATCAAGGGGACAGGAACCGTTTCTTTTTTCCTCCTGCTCCTCCTCCTAGTAAAGGCAGACTGACTTTTGTAGAGTCGTCCCTGGGAAACAACTGCTTCCGTTTCAGTTTAGTGCGAGAAGGACTCAAAGAACTGTGTGTTTGTGCGGAACAGGTCGCACACAGACAGACACGCACCTGTAGATACATGCACAGGGGGATGTTAGGGGAGGAGACCCTGAATCAGCAAAGGTTTTAGAGACAGTATTGTGTGACCAGGTTGAACGGTGAGAAAGTGTGTGTAGACAGTAGACAACAATACTTGATGGCAGAGTCAGTTTGGGTTTTTAACCTCGTCCCTGAAGGAGAGCATGTGTGTTGTTTGTCAACAAGTCGTCGGCAGTTTTTGCTTGGAGAAATAAAAAAAAAAAACCAAAGGGTAAAAGATGAGGGTAACAAAGAACGGAGCAGATGTTTCCTTTTTCACTCCAGATATGGACAAGTGCAGAAACTAATGGCTCAGATATTACTACAACAGCTTGATTAAAAAAAAAATAACAACACTGTACTTAACAACATCCAGTGACGCTTGAGTTTGTGTGAAAGAATGTTTTTCACACAGCTGTGGATAAGAGGAATGACTGAGGCAATGTTTGGGTTAGTGAGTGACAACCAACCTTGAAACACACACACAATCTGATGATGTTCCCATGGTGAGTCTGGTAGGTTCTGGTCATTTCCAGCAGCACTGTCTTCTGAAGACAGATCTCAGATGAGGGGAGTTTTTTTTTTGTTTTAATTTGTAATAATCCAAAGTAGTCTGTCCTGGAGAAAAGGACACTATGGACACACAACAGACAGTACATGGTGGAGGACAAGGTCAACACATTACAATAACCTGAGCCCATATGTGATTGTGAGATTTCTACTGTCGGTTGATTTGTGCGTGTGTCTGTTTTTGTGCGTATGCATAATATATTTGTACATATGGATATTGTAAATGTAGTGTTGTGTGTCTGACTGGAGGGTCTGAAACAACTTGATGGTTACCTGCTCTAAATTGGTTAAATTGCCACAGGAGGCGTCAACGTGATTTCATACAATTATTGTTGAAGACGACAACAGTTATGGAAAACCTGAGTGAAAGTTTTGACCCAGAGTTTGCGTTTCATCTCTAATGAGCGCTTTTTTTCTTTTTATATATATCAACACATTCTAATGTGCCTACATAACACACAGTGCATCTTGTGTTTAGTTCTGTTCGGGTTCTTTCTACAGTAACTAAAACAGAGGTCTCAAATTAAGGCCCGCGGGTCTGATAAGTCAATGTTAATAATTTCTTCGGGCCTTTCACTGACTCTGCAATGAGACGGTGGGTGGAGCAGTTCCCGTCATTCATAGTTAACACTCCATATATTAGGTCTTTCACGGAACTTGTAACACAGTGGGATCAATACAATGATAAAGAATACATGGGTGAAAGAATAATAACGGCCACTAGGGGTCATCATTTCCACCAAATCTTTTATCAGTTCAAAAACACTGGAGTGATACTAAAAATATACCAGTCTGTGGTTGTTAACAGACTAAACCTGGATCTATTGTACAAAACCAAATGAGTTAGATGATTAAACCTGATTAGCTCATTCACCTGTGTCTTTATTTCTGCAGTGGACAAAAGAGAAACAAAGTTGTTAAAAGAGGAAATGAAAATACTCACATACAGTTGATTGGTTGGTACGATTGCTGGTGTCACCAGTAGAGAAGTACCAGGTGATGAACCAGACAAAGGCATCCGTTGAACTTCTGTCCACCTGTGAGCACAAACCTGGGAAACAGCAATGGTTACACAGTCTTTCACAACAGAGATCTCCATGTTGTTGATGGTTCAGAGAGGAAAAAAACCTACCAAAACACACGTAGAGTAAATATTTTATTACACAATATTTAAGGAAAATAAGAGATACATTAAAATAGTTTTATTTGTTAAACTTTTTTTTGTACAAATTAGTTCAAGAGGCTTGAATAAAATGTTATAAAATAAACATCTTCTGTGAAGGATGTTTAAAGTTTAAACATTTACAGATATAAAGTGGTGTAGAAACTTCCAACAATAACGACAATGATTGATTTTTTTGTATAAAATAAAATCAAATGTTCACATTTTCCTCAAACTCAGTCCTGCCTTATGTACATTCATCAACATCCCAAAATGCATGGACGCAATTTAAAAAATAGAAAGTGCAAAATTAGCAAATCATCTTTTGTTTTTTTTAAAAGTAAACATGTTAAAAGTGTTCAATGGTTAAAACAGAAACATTAAAGTCTGTGAAAGTGTTGGCTCGGCTGCGTGAGGTAAAGAGGAGGAAACGGAAAAGAAAGATTCCTCAGTCTTTCCCTTTCCCCCTCTTCTGGACCTTGTTGGACTTGTTGAGGATTTTCATCAGGTTCTTGGACATGTAGTACGGCCTCTCTGGAGATCCATCGTTACGCTCCAGATCCTCCACTGTGACAAAGACAGGTGGACACAGTGAGTGGTGGTGGTGGTGGTGGTGTGTGTGTGTGTGTGTGTGGGGGGTAAACAGTCGTGGTGACTGTGGAGTCGGTCCAGCTGTACTCACAGAAGCAGAGGAAGAGTGTGTCCACACACATGTTGTAGACGCTGAAGAAGCCGTGAGCTATCAGGTAGCTGCCAATCACCACCGTCTGGAAGAGAAAACTTGTCACATTTCACTTTATTCACTCTGAAGCTCCTGATACTTAAAATTTGTTTTAATGTTACAATTATTGGCATCCAGTAATAGTTGAGTGTCTCAGAGCGGAAGGTGTCTCCTGGCAGCAGAATCCGTCCAGAGAAAAAGAAGAAGGACAAGACACCTGGGAGAAAATGCATGATTCTTGAAAACATACCACAGAAAATAAAATAATAAAAATCGGTGACAGGTGCCATAACCTATGTTTACTAATCAGTCAATAAAAATGATTTTTCATGAGGACAAAGATGCAGCAACAGGGACTTCATACGCTCTGACAGTGAATATCAACGTACGGTTGAGTCTTTCCTTCTGCTAACGGTCCTCATATGAGCTGTTTATCAGATCTACGTCACACACTGAGGGATTTTCTTCTTAAGATAATTGCATGACATAGAGTCAGTCCTTAAACCAGTGGTGTTTGTCTCATCCTTACCTACTCCTCCAACAACCAGGAGTTTCCCGAAAAACAACAGCAGGTCTGTGACTTTATCCAGCACCACAACCCTGAGAACACAAACCAGAGTCACATGGAATATAAAATACAGAGAGAGAAGGACAAAAAAAAAAAAACATGGAGCACAAACCTGACTACGTTTCTCATCAGCAGCATGAAAGCGTTTTTGGCCGAGACACAGAAGTTCTTCCCATAAATGGCAATCTGTCAGAGAAACAACGAAACCAGTCATATATCAAGAAAAATAATGGTAAAGATTGTCCCGTACCTGAAATCAGTAATTTTTTTTTTGTTAAATATCATGACAATGGTCTGATTCCTTTCTTCTCTACTCACCATGATGTAAGCATTCCTGTTGAGGAACTTTATGAACTTCTCCAGACACCAGAGGCAACACTTCATGCAACACATGATGAAACGAGCAACGGGATTCTGAGCCGCTAGAAAATGAGAGACAATGATTTTGTCTCGCGCCTCTAATGCTGTCTCACCAAATTGAAGATGGATTTTCAATTTTATGTGCAAAGGATGGACAACAAGTGGGAGAACATTGATGTGACAAGTCTAGTAAGAAGACAGTAAACATGTCTACCTCTGGTTTTGTGGTCAATGTACTCCAGAATGATCCTGACTATTTGGACCAGGGTCAGAATTAAAGCACCAAAAGCCAAGGAGCCTGTATGATACCTAAAAAATATGAGTTAAACAAGGTTTTTTCAGACATTCACTTAGTTATTTTACAAATCCAGTGATCAATGCTGCCTATGAGTTTGAACAGTGATCTACCAAGGGACTGGTATTAAGAGACAAGTATTATATAGGCTTCTTGCACCCTCTATCTGACAGACCGGGAACTGCAACATATCCAATGGACGTTTAGACTTGTTTGCTCATGCACGCTTTAATGCTCTTATTATTGCAGGAATACGACGTATCAGTGTTGGAGGAGATTACCTGAGCGAGCGAACAAAGCCGCCCGTTACAGGGAACATGGGGATGTCGCCTGGTTTGTTCAAGGCCCAGTAAAAGGAGGCGAAGGCTCCGGCCAGGGTACACTGGCCCAGGGCGATGACAAAGTTCACACACCAGAGGAACGCCACGGCGTTGTAGATCTGCAGATGGAACAGCACCTTCTGAAATGTTCCCTCATTGTTGTATTTGAAGAAGATGCAGCTGGCGGTGGGGCAGTCTGGGTATGTTGAATTGTCAAAGTCCTGATAAGAGAACAGAATCAGCAACTTTATTCTCTATGACGAATGAAGGAAAGAGTCAGAAAAAAGGAGGGAGTTAACAGTGAGTAACTGTTGGTCCACCTTAGGGTCACAGTCCGCGCTACCGTTGATGTTCTTGCAGCCGTCTGAAGTAGCGTTGAGAGCCACGACTCTGTACAGAGGGTCTCCTGAAGTGGCCAAATATCTGAACATGTAGGTTCAGGTATAACAGTAATCAAAAATAAATAAAATTTAACCCTATCTGGCCGTGTGCCGATGTAATAATACAAATAATAATGTAAAAAAAATGAGAAGGATACAAAGCAGTGACGCCCCAGTAAGCCACACACACCAGCACCAGGACAAAGGTGACCAGAGGGTAAACTAGAGCGGACATCATGTGACTGATGGCCCTGGGGAACATATAACACACACGATGTCAAGACGATTCAACATCATCTTAAACATAAACCAGTTGAACCCGACAGAAAGTGATGAACTGACCTGCTGGACTCCTGGATGAGGGCAATGGCGATGAGGATTCTTTTCCTGAGAAAGATGATGGTGAGGAGGATGATGGCCTCAACCACAGAAATAATGATCACTGACCAGGAGAAGAGTGACAGTAATGAAATACCACTGACCAAAATTACAGCCCATTTTTCCTCCTTAACCCCAAAGGGACTCACAGAAGGCCAACCAGGTTTCCTGGACCTGCAGGTAAACGTTAAAGTTTGTGGTGAAACCGACATCAGTGATGGAAGAAGAGGCTTTTTTGTAGTTGTCGTACTCCCAGTAGCAGTGCCAAATACCTGCAATACACACAGTCAGGCGAGAGGCTGGGAATGACAGAGACAACCATTGTCCTCATTTCCCTTCCACAGCAACATATTCAAATATGTACAGTATGTATTTAGCCCTGAAACTTCCTGATGTTGGTTCCAGTTGATTTGAGACAAACATGGACAGTTTCATCATCTCCTAATGTGCTTAAACCTTACACTTTAAATTTCTGACACACTGTTAGAATTGTGTAAAATTGTGTTATATGTGTATATGTGCAATGTATAGTTTGAGAAGCCAGGCCTGAAATTAAGATAGAGGAGCTGTTTACCGTATGCCCCAGCACCAAGGACTCCTATGATGAGAACCCAGACCATCACTGGTGCAGCAAATCTCAGCAACAACAGGAAGAGCAGACTGACCACCATGGCTATGACCAGACCTCTGCAGGAGAAACAGAAAGGTATTATAGTAAAATCACAGTAGAAAATATAACAGCAGGAATTATTATCACTGTTTCTAAGCCAGACTTCAGGAAAGATTTTTTAAAAATACATTAATTATTGTTTCTATTCGTATATATTTTTATGCCAGTAGGTGGCAGTGTGCACAGACAGGAAGGTTTGGAGAAAAAGCTAGAGAAGCCAGATTGAGATGGTTTGGACATGTTCAGAGGAGGGACAGTGGATACTTCGGTAGAAGAATGATCCTAGAGATGGAGCTACCAGGTAGGAGACAAAGAGGAGATTGATGGATGCAGTGAGGGAGGACATGGAGGTAGTTGGAGTCAGAGTAGAAGGAGGAGATGGAAAATGTTGATTCACTTAAGCAACCAATGAAAAAGGGACAAGTGGAAAGGAGAAGAGGAGGTGGCACTGTGCGGTGCTTTCCTGCAGGGACACTCACAGGAGGATCCAGGGCCATGAAGATGCAAAGTCCTCAAAGATCCGGACGCCGATATCTTCAGCGTTGAAACCTTTCACAATGTCCCTGATGAGACACAGGAGCAGAGGTGGGTCATCCACAGTGTCAGCAACACAATCACACACACACACTGCAGCAGAGGACGACTACACCCCAGACCACAGGGAATCTGCTCAGTTCACATCGATGCCGTTTCACCAGTTTGAAACTGTTTTAAGATTTTTAATTTGAGAGATTCTACGGAAAAAAATATTTACCGAATGCCAGACAAATCCACGTAAACTGCATCGATGCACAGAGTTTCCCTTATGTTCTAGAAATACAGTATTTCTTACTTCTTCTATTACTTATTTGGAAATGTGAATCCAGAGCAACAATCCTAACAATCACAGATGAAGACTCAGACTTTCCTACTGATTGTGATGTGACCTACTGGACTTGTTATTGCTGTAACATGGCACGCACAAGAATTTAAAAGATTTTCACACTGCAGTGGAAGAGACTACAACTCCTACAGAGTAGCTACACTACAGTACAATGCACACACACACACACACACACACGACTCACGACGCCACTGACTTTATGCTGGTGATGAGGATAAAATTGGGACAAAAAAAATTAGACAGGAGAAAATCAAACATGTTTTTCCCTTGTTGACAGGAAGCTGTGATTCATTTGCTCTTACACGGTGCCATTCTTGATCAGGCTGACGGTGTCATTGACTGAAGACGGTAAACCAGGAACATTGGTAAATTCTGGTGGGATTTTGTCCAGTTCAGGAACTGAAGGCAAGCATCGTCCTAGCACTGAGGAAAGTAAATTTAATCAACATCAGTAAAATTCAAGAACAATGTGTTAAATCACTGAATATGGAAATACATCATTTATAACATTTTTAAATTTCTGAGTTCAATTTTCTAGGTTAATCTTTGACATTTTAGAATCCTGTGTTCTTTTTTTATGCTATTTTACTTCATACCTACCTCTTCTAGGTCTTAAAATGAGCTAATATCATAAGTTAAATTATTTTTTTATTCATCTAGATTTTAACTCAGGACAAAAAACAATTAATCCTAACCTAACAGCAGCCAGTGCTAATGGAAAAGACAAAGGAAACCAATTCACCTGATATAGTAGGAATGGTGAAGAAAGGACACAGCTCCCTGTCCACGATTTCTTTGACTGTCTGTTGAAGGATTCAATCATTCCATCAAATAAAATAAAAAAAAAAAATCAAAAAGCAAGTTACAAACTCTTTACCCAGCACCATGAGACTAACCAGTTTAGTATTAGCCAGATTTAGTGACGGGACACATAGGATTTGATTAAAAACGTCTTGTGGTTTAACTCCTGGTAAATATTTGTCGACCCCTACAAACCAATAATCTGTCGGACACTTTTCCACACACACCTGTGGAGAATGAAGAAACAGAGGATTAACTCCAAATTATTTTAACACAATGGTGTGTTGTGAGATTTAAAAAAAAAAGTAAGAAAAAGACCCAGGAAGAAAAGGCTCCACCTGTGTGGTTGGACACTGAAGACCGTTGAGAGCAGTCGCTATTACGTTGATAGACGTGGCACATTTGATCAGGTCAAAATAGAAAATATTGGGCTTGTCTCTGATAAAAAGAACAATAAATAAGAGACAAGTCTATCAGATGTCACATAAAACCACAGTAGTAGAGATAGACAATGGAAGTACTTGTTATCTTCCAGGCCACAGAACCAGCCTGTTGAGTTTCTGGGATAAAGAACGTGTCTGGGATCACCATAGACCCATGCTGATGGAAGAAAGGAAAAGAAAACATCAACAACAGGTTAGAATCCGGTCTGTGAGCTCAAAGAATGTCACCAAATATAATTGACTATTGAGAAATTAGCAACAAAACAATGTAAATAAATAACATACAGATAGATAGAATTCTGGGTTCATGAGTACTACTTCACCCCCCCCCCGCCTTTATTTTGTCAACTGGTAGTTATGTCCTCTGTGTTCAGGAAGTAGTTGATTATTCAGGCCACAATATGTCAGTGACACAGATCAGGCCTATCAGCCTTCTGTTGACTCATGATAAGAGTGAGGACCTAGGGAGGTTGAATGACTTTGACGAAGGGGGCAATAAAGATTCTGCAGCCAAATCAGTTGTTTGTACACAACACACTGGGAGGAATTTCAACGTGTGAACGTTTACATAATATTCATTCATTCATTCATTCTTTATGTTCAATTAGCTCGCCTTTATCTGGACCTCGATGACCTGAAGGTGATAATCATATATAATAAAATGATGCACTGTATAACCTTGCTGTATATCTAACAGCAAAAAACAATTAAGCCAATAGTGAACCAGCAACCAATCAATATAAATAGTTGAGTTAGGTGTTAATGGAATGTGGCAGTGACTGTGAAAGGCCTTATTCCACATGATGTGATGTAGATCCTGGAATCTGAAGGCACTCATTGAAACATTTCTTTCATCTATGGAGTTGTCAATTATTTTTCCTTTCCTCACCTAAAATCCCGACCGCTACGTATCCGAGGACGACAGCGAGGAACAGGATACAGCAGATGATGTCGGTGCAGCCTCTGAGGAAGAGACAGAAGGAGGAGACCAGGTGGTGACCAAGGAGATCCACAACAAAGACACTTCAGACACTTCAGACCATTTTACCTCTTCTGTAACGGCCCTTTGAAGTTGCGGTCATACTGGGCTGGTTCTCCTAGAACACAAGGAAAATAAAGAGAATAAATCCTGACCTAAAAGAGCAGTGGAAAGATGGATTGTCTGGGACATACTGTAAACCCTTAACTTTTGAGCTATTAATACTTTATTACTTTATTAAAACTGACTGACTGAAAGTTAATGTTTATGACAGAGGACAGACATCTTTTTTACTTTTGTTTCCTGGAACACTGTGCAACACTTCCTGAAAACATGACCAAACCCCCAATGACACAACGAGCCGTGTCTCACTACCAACTACCAACACAGGCCTGGGTTTAAATGAGTCACCTGCAGTCTACTAGTGACAGAGTGCTGCATTACACTGGTAGCTCTGAGCCATTTGAATGAAATTTGAATTCTGTCTTTTTCTGGTCTCTCTCTTTTTGGCACAAGAGTCATGGGTTGAAAACCTGAGGATACATGAGCATGACAGAGGGCAGCTGCTGCTTTGTAGAACTTGAACATATTTTTGGCTGAACTGCTAATGTTTCTTCGATAATATCAACCACACATAGACATTCGTGGCCTAACATTTTTTTTGGCATTTGAGACAAATACAAGGAGGAAAAGAGAGTTGGATCAGAGCAAGGCTGGAGGTAGAAGGAGACAATAAAGATAATTTGGGATAAAAAATGGGGCTTGATAAGCACTTATAAGATCCTGCATTGGTGGCTGTAATACACTTCTGACCAGACCTGAGATCAGGCCAATCATTTGTGATCTTATGAACTCTGATGTTTAAAGAAAAAGGTTGTAATCAATAAATTTTCATTACTTTAATGTCTGACATTTCCTTCCTCACCCCCATTGCCATTGATTTAATCACTGTGTATCTAAAAATCAGTTTGAGCTTGATGACTGTATGACCTGAGCTATAAAAATACAGTTCATTTTTTTTATAAGACAACAGTGAGGACTCTTTGAAAATGCCTCAAATCTCTGAAACACAACTTATCACCATCTATACCTAAAATATTTACCTCTCAGCTGCCAGTTCTTCTGTGCCCACTAACAGCTATCTATTATCAATCAAGTCCTCAGTGTCCTAGAACTTTATTTGTCCTGACCTGGCTGTAATTTTAATAGTAACTTGTTGTGAAACTGTGTTGTCTAAAGTAATGTAATACAGTATGTCAGGGCGTGAGGGGAGGATACAACAAGCCTTCAAACAGGATGTAGGAGCAAACAAAACCTGGCACAGCCTCAGATTTACCTTGGTAAACATGTCACCAAAGAAACAAGTGTTAAAGCATGTGGATAATGGACAGAGAAACGTGTAAACTTTAGTTTAGTCTAAATTACCAACACAGGGAAACAGGATAAGGAAAAACCACAAACAAAAAAAAAAACTATGTGGAGTCCACAGTGTCAGATTTCAGCTCCACAGAGTCACTGCTGTCACTGTACACATGGTGAACCATACACAAATTTTATGTTCCCATAAAAGTTGAAGAAATGGCCCTAAAACATAAAGTCTTGAACTCCAGACTCCTGCGTTGAACTAGATAATTTATAACTGGGATTATCAGGATGACACGGACACCGGGGTGAAGGTTATACATTTGACCTTGGATGAAGAAAAGAGTGAAGTCATAGGAGCAGGTTTTTTTTTTTCTAGGATTCTGTTTAACAAAGCGTTGATGACATTTTGTCAAAACCACCCAAAGACGTCACACGACAAAAGATAAAGGGACTTCGGCAGAACTGCAGCCTCACCCTTCTCCATGTCTGTAAGAAGAACCAACAACCTGGTTTATGCATTATCTTTCTTAAAGAAAAAGGAAGTGACATAGAGACACACATGATAAATGGGTGCCTCCTTATACTCTCCTTAGACTGTGACACATTTCTCTCTAATAATGCTACAGGTTTCCTTTAAGTCTAATAAAAAACATCAGTTTTCTCTTTAATACAACACTTCAGACGAGTCTCGTAATACTCAAATTTATCCACAGCAGTGTCTACCACTGAGTGCATCCAACAAATCATTGTATTAGCATTGACCTGCAATCCTTCTATAAATCTTGTGGGCCCCGCTGACATTCAACTTTCACATCAAGGTGGGGGCCACAAAATATCACCCAACGGGCCACAATTGGCCCACGGGCCGCAAGTTTGAAACCCCTGTTTTGGGTAGTGTTTCCTATCAGCAAGAAATTCAACCATTTGTGACATGTTCCTGTATGGTTTTCTTATTTAAGATTTTATTAAAAATCACATCTTGAAAACCAGGTTATGGTATCAGTATTTATTTAATCTTAATTTGATGAACTGAAGTGTGTAAATGCTGTTTGTGAATGACATCTGAAGTAATACTTCTGCCTGTACAAACATCCAAACATTATCCACCAAGTGTGTATAATTTGGACCACAGTTATTATATAGATCAGGGCTCACCAATCTTCTTGAAACAGAGAGCCACTTCAAAGACACTCAGTAAAACAAAGAGCTACTTGTTTGATGGTGAATTAGCCAACAATGTAATAGAGAGTCCTGTGACCAACAACAGTGACCACTCTTCTGACCATCCCGGGCAGCAGGTTGATCTAGATCAGGGGTGTCAAACTCAATTTCATATTAAGATATTAACAAATTAACCGTAAACGTGCATGTTTTCCCTTTTCTCCACGTAATAAATATAGTTTTTGCATATGGAAACACTGAATCTGGAACAGCCAAGGCTTAGTTCCATGAGAAATAACTCACACATCAGTGGTAATTGTTTCTTTTTCTGTCTCTTTGTAGTCTGACGATATACAAGATGGGCCAACTCTAGTACAAATTTGATCTCGCGGGCCACATATAATTGCACTGAGGGCAAGATTTGGCCCCCGGGCCTGAGTTTGGGTGGTCCAGGTTGTTTGTTAAAATCAGTGGTTTAGACATTGTTCCCTCGTGAAGTTTTAACAAACTCTTGTCAATGATTTGCAACATCATTTCACACTTGTTTCCTCATGTGGAGTGTGTTAACAGCAGAAGAAAAAACCCAGCAGGTTGGAAATGTATGACCACCAAAAACATGAACAACTGCTGAAATGTTTCACAATAACAACAAAAAGGACAATTTAGAAAAAAGAGGCAGGAACCTGACGGCCATATGCAAAATACTTTAACCAAAAACAAAATGACAGTGGATTTACATACACCTACTTTTGGAGAACAAGATTTTTTCTTATAGTTTTCACAATGTCGCATTATTCCTGATCTGGGACAGTAAGAACCCTTCATTTTGATGATGTTTGTATATTGGTGGAATAACTCTCTGATATTTACTCCCAGGGAGGGTTTGTGTTATTTTTGTGGCTCCACAAAACCTCCCAGACTGTCAACAGTCTTGTGACTGTGATGAGATCAATGCCCCAGAGAGTGAGAGCAAACAGGGACCTACAGCAGATTTGACAGAAATGTCCTGATAAGTGACAGCAGCACCGGGAGACACAGAGACAAGTCCTCTATTCTGCGCCTAATCTGCTGAGCTGTAACACGAAACTTTGTTTTTTTTACACCTGGTTTGATTAGCATCTGTGCAATAAGCCCATTTGACAACAAAAGTCATGTGACTCTCTTGTTCATCCAATTTTTTTTAACCGTTTATCAAAACATTAATGCTAAAAATACCAAATTTTCAGTAGAAGGAAATAAAAATAAGTTTTGTTGGTGTCGCTTTTTTATTGTGTTTCTGATTTTGACTTATAGTAATATATTCCAAAAATATTTTAAGGTAAATTTATACTTAATTCTAGATACATTTTACATGTTTTTTTGGGGGGGAAATCCCTAATTTTTAATTTGTAAATAAAGCTGCAGCTTGCTGTAACATTTAAATGTATTTTAGAGTTATATATAAATATATTATTATTATCAATAATAATACCTGTAATATATATTAGGTTATATTTCTATTGATTCAATATTCAATCAACTCTGAAAAAAAATTGATGGTGGTTATATTTTTGTCTTCCTCTACGTTTTTCCTTCCGTTACGTTTTAGTCTGTGAAAATTTCTCAGCCCCTAAAATATTTAGTGCAATTGAGTAAACAGTGGCCTAGTAGTAAACATTAATACATTTGATTATATATCTAAATAAAACAAAAAAAAAACTAAAACACGAAGACAATCTGTTTGTACGGATGTTAATATGTGTAGCTAATTCCTACGTTTTAGTTCGTTTAAACAGTGTATATGTGTTTATCTGTTTTTACAACAAATATAAAAATGAGTTAACAAATAAAACCACAGTTATTTAACTAACTAATTAGGATGTTAATTCAGGGTTATCTTAAATGAAAACAAAAACATGTTTTTCACACTCTGTAACTGTGGTAACTACTAAGGCGACTTCAGTTGAATATTCAAACAAATATATATATATATAAGTAAGAAAATGTGTGTGAACTGACTCTACTGCACTTGAAGTATTGTTTTAAAGTATGTTTTTCGGTCAAGTGTATGAGCTAACGTAACGGTTACCAGCGGCTCACTCACCATACTGCGATTCCTCATTTGACTCCACTTTCTTCCCCATGTTGCGACTTCACCTCCACCTTCCGAGCTCCGCCGGACTGAAAATGTCACTTTCTAATTGGAAAGCAACGACAAATTATTTAAAAACAACTCTTAAAATCATCGCCCTTCGCGTCTGAAGGAGCGGCGTTACTACGTGAACAAATCTTTTTTTTTTCTTCCCAAGGCTTGTTACTGGGTGGTGACGTCACGGGTGCACCTGTAGGGGCGGGTGTGCACCTGAGGGGGCTGTGTTAAAGATCTTTGATAATAAACAGGAGGGCTCACTCGAACCACAGAGAAAAAATAAATAAATGTGAGCGGATTTACCAAGTGAAGACCGCCAAACTTGAATAGCTTAGTTTGACTTAGTTTTACATTTAACCTTTTAATCATTAGACTTGACTGCTTAAAATATAATAAAATAAACTAGAAACTTACACAGACACCAGGCTAAAATTTAACTATTACATTACGTTATGTATAACTGCTCTATAATTATCCATCTCCCAGTACAAGCGTTTAGCTTGGACATTATCGTTTCATAAACAGGTTTATTTAATTTTTTACTCTGCATATTTATGAGTTATATTGTCAGGGGTTTTACTTTTAGCTTCACAATATTACAACAAAGTAAGACCTCTTTCTCTCTGTCTGATTGTGATCAACCCAATATTCCCCAAACAGAATAACTCATATGACTGTCTCATACAGCCTATAAATGCCCCCTGCTGGTAATATGTAACAACACTTTCTCATATCACCTAAGATGTTAATGTATCTACGCACTTAATTTAAAATCAATCTTGCAAAACCTGACTAGAAACATGATAATGCATGCTTTTTTAATCCAAATTTAATATAAACAGACAACCTTTTGTAAAAAAATCATTCAAAATGAAATTAAAAATTTAATGAAAAAAATACGAAATTAATTCATAGATCTCTTGAACTAATTTATTACACTATATGGGACAATAGAAAACAAAACGTATAAAAAAATAATAATGACAAGGCCAACACATTCTTACAAAACACCATCAACCTTTAGGTCCTCACATCACTGTGCACTGTCTCCTACTTTTGACTTTATTGAATCAACAGAACGACATGAATATGTAAAATGATAGATAGTGAAAGCACAAGAGTTCAGAGTCACATCCCGTAAAAACCTTTTCACATGTAGTAAAAAAAGGACGACGTACATTCAACATCTATTCTCAAACACGGTTGTATTTTCACTTCTGTTGTGCATGTAAAAAGTATCAAGAAGAATAATCCATGATGCCGCTGTTTGTTTTTTTAGGAGTTTCCTATCATGGTTATTCCACAGTCGGCTGACAGTTCCGAGCAGGCCTCCAGTCGGGCTAGCCTGCTCTGCTCCGAGGCGATGGCCTCGGCTGAGTGTTTGCACTTTTCCGATCCACACTGACAGGTGAAATACTTGCTTTTGATGTCCCAGAAACGGTCTCCGTAATCAAACCTAAAAAAAATGGAAAGATTTAACCACAATCAGTTTCCTGAGATAAATGTTAATTATAAAAGCTGAGAAAAAAACCCAGGTCAATAGTAAATGTTGAAATGATGTCTGCTGAACCAACCCGAGCTCTTGTCCGTTCAGAATGTCTCTGGAGCTGAAGAAGGCGATACGAGGAAACCTCAGGTCCTGGTGCAGCATGAAGACTCTGACTGGGATGAGGTTGGGATCGCACAGGTGGTTGATGAAGCGGCTGATGTTGCCGTAGTATCTGGCATCGATACAGTAAACCTCACCATCCTGGACACAAACAAACCCATAGGAAAATTTTAACTTTTGTCGTTCAATATTTTAGAGTTATTTAGAGTTTTAAAGAAAAACAGCACCTTGTTGTCAAGGTCGAACAGGTAGGAGTCGTCTTCTCTCACGTCTGCCTCTGCGTCAGAGATCAGCTCTCCGACGTACCTGTGTGCATTGGAAGGAGTCATTAAGAATTGCGAGTTTTGCCTGAAGATTCTGTCAAATAACGCTGAGGTCCCTCTTACTCGCAGATGAAGCTTCCCTGAGGAATGTCCTGCAGGGCTCGGACACCCCAGCCCATCTTCTCTGTCCTGTACAACTGGAGACGAACTCTGACGGTGAAAGAGAAGAAGGTATCATATCAGAACAACTGCTTTGTTCCCTAGTTCCCAATATAGGGGGTGTGACCCCCTATGTGGAGCTCAGAGCAATTTAACTCCTTTGTGTATATGTGTTTTAATGTCAATATCAGTTTTGTAAGAATTACAATAAAACATGAGCATGCTCAACAGCACTCCTATCTGCTAAAAATGGGCACTGCAGAGAAAGGCTGGCAATTAATAGCTTAGTTCAGTGGTTCTCAACTGGTGGGTGCCGACCCATAAGTAGTTCGCAGACTCATTTTTTATGCATTGCAAAAATCAGCTAAATAATGTGAATCTGCTGTTGAGCATGTGTTTTATTTTAGAAAATCTCTTATTTTGAAAGGCACACTGTTAAATAAAATGAGTTTGTTTGAAAAAAAAGGATTTTTCAAAGGCTTTTTTTAGTAACTTAATTTGCTTGGATTGAATTTTATGAGAGTGGGTCACAACTTAATGACCACAGGAAAATGTGGGTCCCACAGTGAGACCAGTTGAGAACCACTGGCTTAGTTGACTTTTCTAACACATTAATGTGCTGCTTAAAAAAAACAGGGTTTAAGTTCTTACTTGATCCCCGCCTGTACGACCCGATTCTTGCATGTTCTGTAACAAGAACAGGCTACGTTGCATTCAAATATTAGTGGGGGCTCGATTTTGTTGAATTCCTGCAGCAGCCGCTGGTCCTGGCAAAAAAAAAAAAAAGAGAAGAGAAGAGACTGTGTATCATTTATTCATACTATGTGTGTGATATGTCAGAATAAACTGATGTGAAGGGAAACAGCTTCTCTGCTGTTCTCACCTTGTCATACCAGCAGCGGATGCTCAGCTGCCCACAAAGGCAGTTACTTGACGAGCAGTCATCTGTGCAGCTACAGTGCTAAAATAAATATATATATATTTATTAGCAGTGCTGCAGGAAAACTTTAACAACAGGACCTGGTGGAAATGTTACCTGTAAGTGTGTAATATTCCGATCTATGTTCATTGCGGACGTTTCACAATTTTCCGAAACATATTTGTAGTCTGAAGGACAGCCTTCGTCATCCACGGCGTTCACACAGGGAATTGGGACGTTCTCATAACCCTGAGCAACGTCACTGAAACAGAAACCGTTCAAATATTAGGAAAGATACATTAAAAAAAAAAAAGTCCATGGCTTCTGATGATCCACCTGCAGATGATCCTTTCAGTCCGCAGCATGCGATTGGCTATTCCTCTCCGCAGCTTCCTGTTGATCTGGAGTGCGACCCACACGGGTGTATCGACCCGTGCCAGGCTGAGAGGTGTGTCTCCTTCTCTGTTCATGATGTCAATGTCTGCACCTCTAGAGAGGAACAACCTGCAGGAGAAAAAAAAAGAGTCACACCAGACACACACACACACCACCAGAGAGCAGTGATTACCAACCATGACTACCTTTTTACTATTTTAATCTTTAAAAGCCTGGAGGAGGAAATTATGATATGATCACTTACGTGACACATTCCAGGTATCCCTCTCGAGCACCAATGTGCAGCGGTGTGTCTCCATGCATGTTGACAGAAGAGAGTGAGCAGCCAGAGTTCAGCACCAGCTCTGCTATTTCCACGTTTCCTGCGTACGCTGCCCAGTGGAGGCAAACGTTCTGCTCCTGCAGGAATTTGACAGAAATAACAAGGAAAAAAGGGGAATAAAAAAATGAATGACTAAGTAAAAAAATAAAAGGTTTCAGCAGTTGATTAATTCTCTAATCTGGCCTTTCGCAATTATTTTTCCTGGTTTACAATCTCACCTTGTCTTTAATGGTGACATCAGCCCCTCTGTTGAGCAGGGATTTGATCACCTTGACGTGTTTGTGCTCCGCAGCCCAGATTATCGGTGTCCAGCCACCGTTGTCCTACAACCAGGTGTTAAAAACGAGCGTGTATTAAATATTTAGTCACAGAGGAGTAAAAAAAAAATTTTCAAAAGCTGGATTTTTAATCCCAGATTAAGCAGTGTCTTTCGATCTCAAAACAAACATTGAGTGACATTCAGGCACAAAAACAGTTTGTATCTTTGTATCTTCTTCACCTGCGCGTTCACGTCAACCTGCCCCGTCTCCAGCAGCATGTTGACAATGTCCAGGTTCCCCAGCTTGGCTGCGTGGTGGAGGCCGGTGTAGCCGTCACCTTCCTGAATATCCAGAGACATTTGTTAACCAGTTGCTTCTATCTTTTTCATTCTTTTTCTTTCATTCTTTGATGCTTGACTTACAACATGATAAACAGCGGCTCCCTGCTGGATGAGGTAACGAGTGACTTCAAGGTGGTTGTTGATGATGGCTTCCAACAGAGGCGTCCTGAGCTCCTTGTCCATCGCGTCTACCTGAGCTCCAGCCTGTGATGGAGGAAGAAGATCAGGTCTGTGAGGATGGATCTGAGAACCAAAGTGAGCCTCCTGCAGTAGAAGAGTACGTCTGTTTTCTTCACACCTGGATGAGCATGTAGCAGACCTCCAACAGACCTCTTTGAGCAGCAGCGTGTAGGGCGGAGCGTCTGTTCTGTGAGTCGGGCTGATAGGTTGGATCGATGCCTTCCACTGAGACACAAAACACGCGGTGACTGAAACCTTCTAGCTCACATTCTTGTTTATATCCATTAAAGTTGTGGTTAATGTATCGTAATATTTATTGACCAAGTAATTTATATTGTTGTTGTATGATATAATATCAAAAAAATGTGATAGATTTAACTCACGCAGCATCAGCAGGACTCTTTGCACCTCGCCTTGTTTGGCAGCAGGGTAGAGCTGGCGAGGGTGGAATCTGAGTTTCTTCCTCCTGGAAAATGATAAAAACAAACATCAACAGTTTAATTTTCATTTAATTCTGTAGTTTTGTGATGTTGAAGTGAAAAATAAAATCTAATTTAAAGTCCCTCACCTCTCTGTCTCCTGTGTAAGAATGGCCTTCTGCAGTGCCGCCCTGCTGGCCCCAGGTGGAAGTGCACTAGGGCTGATGGGCTTCCCATTGGGCATACAGACGGAGGGACCTACACTGTCCACTCCTTCCTCTGACGGAGGGACTGCAGTCTCCGTCACTGCTGAAGCAGCGGGCTGTGGCGGCGGCTGCTGCTGCTGCTCTACCGCCAACGTTTTCAAGCCATGGCTGCGCATACGGGCACTGAAGAAAAAAAGTAAGTAAGCTAAGGACAACTTAACAGTCAACTTTTCATAGTTTCACATTTGTCTTTGGGTGTTACCTGATGGGTCTTTCAGGCATTTTGCCGTCCTTTGTTCCTCCTGTGGATGCTGTGAATGAAGGTGCCGTGGGGACAGATGGAGGCAGGGACGGTGTAGTGGTGGAGGACGCCGACATGGTGACCACAGTGGTGGCAGACGAAGTGGCCGAGCTAAGGTGGGGTATGGTGATCTCCTGGGCTTCAGAAGCATCTTCTCCACAGTGTGGACAGAACAGCATACCGCCACCGTTCACTCGGCTGCGTCCACCATTCAGCACCGTCACACAGCCCCGGTGGAAACGGTGAGCAATGCGCTGGTCGGGGCAGCACTCCAGAAATGTACCCTGAAGAAAAAGTTTGAGTTGCGTCAAGGTTTCTTTCAGTTGCACAATGGGTGTTTGGTAAAAATTGAAATGCACAGATTAATAAAAAAAAGTAAGAAAAGCAAGTAAAATTATTTTACCACTATGCAGAAGTATCCACAGCCAGGACAGCAGTGGTGTTTGACCATGTGTGAGCGATGGACATCACAAAGCACCATAAGGGGGACACGACTGGACGGACGCATGGTTTCTACTTTGCTTGTCGGGCTGGTGCAAGCCCGCAGCTGCAGACAGAGAGAAGATTACATTGATGATCAGAGATCAGAGAATAAACAGAACTCAATCCTAGTTCTGCACCACTCTCAAACACAACCACAACAGAAGACAGACACAGTCACGGGAGAATCTCACACCGATGTCTTTAAATAAGGACAAACCTCTCCGTTAATGCTCTCAGTGGCCATGCACTGCCTGCTGTGCCTGTTGCTGGTGCTGTCCACCCGCGGAGCCTCCATTCTGCAGCTGCACAGAGGGAGCTCCTCCAGTCGCTCAGTGTCTCCAGCATCACTGCCATCTGAAAAAACACAATCGGAAAATTATTTGTACAAAGCTTTAATAGATAAGATTATAATGGCAGAGTAAGTATGATCGCAACAAACCATGATGGGGAGAAGGGGTGAGGCTGTCAGCAGCAGTGATGTCAAGAGCATCGAGAGGAACCTCTGTGTACTCTGAAGATCTCCCTGTTGCAAAAGGAAGAACATCCCCAATTGAAAGAAACGCCAGTTCCACACCAGAGAGGAGGCTGATTCATGCAAAAACAACAATATAACTTGGACAAATGTTAAAGTGCTGCCCCTCACCTTCTCCCATCTCCACCAGATCAGTAGTATTTTTGGCCTTGGCCCGGTCTGACGCCTCATCTTCCTCTCTCATTTGGACATCGCTCAAAGACTTCAGATAAGTACAGTAAAATTAGACCATAAAAATGCTAATGGACATTAAAAGGAAGGAAAACACTGAACAACCAAGAAACAAACAAATGAAAAGTGAATGAATAAATACTTTATAAGGTAGTAGGGATGAGCAGAGATTTGCTGACATCTACTGGCAGAAGATGTGAGAGACTGAGACAGAAGTAATTATGAACTGAGTTCTGTAAACAGAGGCATTTACATGATCAGCGCCCTTTGAAGGTTTAGTGGTTTTTCTTTTTTCTGCTCCAGTCAACTCTCCAATCTGTAAATGAAGTAAATAAAATTTTAATTACAAGAAATGAAGTCTCTAAATATTAAATATTTGAAATATGGGCAAAAGCATTTTTACATCAATGTGATTTATATACAAGTTTTTCACCTTTTCTGAATCAAGTGTAAAAGGACTGGAGATCCTAATTTCTGTGATGTCTTCTTCATCTGAGTTGTTAGTTACCTTGGCATGAACCAGCATTTCATCCTGTAAAGAGTTAATAAAGTATTAAAGAAGTAATAATAAATAAGAAGTAAATTAGATATAAAAAAATCCTGCCCTACCACAGTCTGACTGTTGTCACTCTTCTTGGAAGTATCATCAGCTGAAAGGTCTAATTTTCTTCTTTTTGCAACTAGTGAAACCACAAGATAATAAGGAAAAAAAACATTAAGGCCTGATGGAATAGTTTTCACTTATGGCTTGATCTGCAGGGTTTACAGCTACTGACCTGTTACGGGGTCATATGTGGCATATGTTTCTGAAGGACTTCCAGATGCAACGGAGGACTCAGCTTGACTGTTCTGTGGAGGAAATAAAACAAAAAGAACAAAAGGTGATACATTTTTATATATTTTTAAAGAAATACCTGCACTTACCTACCTACACAATTTTTCAACAAAGTTTTTCTATGTTTTTCCTCGGACGACAGAGGTGTCACTAGCTTCCTCTAACTCAATAATGTCATCTGATGAAGACTTACCGGTCCTGGTGGTGGCGCCCTGTTCATGGTCTTACGGGCTCTATGGATTTTTGGTGGGCTGGCACAGACTGAATGTGACGAGGAAGCTGTTGCAGCAGATGAGAAGGAGGAGGATGAAGAAGTGGAAGGAAGGGCAGATTTGCTGCTGCCGGGTCCAGAAACACTCATCTTTGCCCGAACAGGGGACAATGTCAGCGAAGTAGAGGGAGAGGAGGATGTTGATGGAAATGACTTTGCAGCAGAACCTGAAAGAGGAGCAAAAAACAACATTAATATTATCCAAATCACAGAACCAGGTAGAATAAATTGGTCGGGATATAGGCATAAGTTAGATATCTGTAGTGAGACTTTACCTGCAGAGGTCTTCTTCAGGGGAGAAGGAGGTGGTGGTTTCTCACCCTCTTCTCCACTTTTGGGAATCTCTATAATAGAATCATGTGATGATGTCTTATTTGACGTTTCCTCTTTGTCTTCGGTCTTCTTGTCTCCAGTTGTGCCAGCAGTGGCGGTCGCCTCATTTTCTGACAATTGAAAGAATGGAGCAAATAAATAAGAAAAATTGGCATCAAAATTGTTTCAGGTTATTGCTTTTGGATTTATTTAACTAGATGTGAAATAGCATGTGTGGTCTGTAATAATCCAGTATATACACACCTAATTTTGTTTGGCTTACTCCAGCTGGAGGCTCTGCTGACGTTTCTGAGTCATTTCCATTAGATTCCTGGTAAAAGATTATATTAATTACCACCACACAATTCTGATTAAATATTAATTTTAATTTTACTAATTAAAAACCACCTTTCTTTAGCAACTGTAACATTCACTCTTGGTAGAACAAATGTATCTCAAGCATGGAATAATAACACACACACACAAACACACACACACACATGGAATAATAACACACACACACTGTATTTTGCCACATGCAAAGTAAACGGATAAAACTTCTACTACAAGGCCCTTAACACATATTTACAACGTTGTGCATTTATGCAATTCTTTGAAGCTCAGTACAGTCTTATTAATGCAAATTGTCTCCTTTTTTACATTCAAGTCTCAGTTGACAATTTGTATTCCCTGATTTGCAGACAAAAACTCAAGCTGAATCACAAGAAATAAAACGAAAACGAATACACTATACATGAAAACCGCTGAGAGTGTATTCGTTAACGCCTTTTATAGTAGAAAGAGATAAAACACTGCAAAAATATATACATTAATTGCTTTGAATACATCAGTATGCTATATATGCTAGCTCTTTAGCACATCATGCAACAAAGACCTCCAAAGGCGAATAAACGATTAATTTCAAGATGGAGCCTGGCCAGCCTTCTTTATGCACGTATTTTATTGCTTTTAACATAAACACTGTTAATTAAAAGAGATGCGAAGCAAGTCCTGTGAAGCAAAGGACTCTTCTACCTTTGTCGTTGTCTCGGACGCCGACATGTTTCTCGAAAGCCGCGACGTGATTTTACGTGCCTGCGTCATCAAGTTTACCCCGCCCCTCGCATGTGTTGCTGGGAGAGGAAAAGCTGTGCTGATTGGAAATCAGTTCAGGATTCTGGCTTCTCGGTGAGTACCGCGAACAGACCTGACGTCAAAACTGAATCTGAGTCAGCGATGCAGCGCATGGTTCTGGTTCTGTGTTTTATTTGTTGCCACGAGATGCGCTTCCGCCACATAAAAAGGGCCAGAAAGTAAACAGAGGAACCGTGGCAGTTGGTAGTCTAGCAACATCGGAACAGTCGTTGTCGGTTAACTTCTCGACACCGGCGATGTTTTCGCAATGATTTCATAAAAGGTTTCGTCAAGTTATTGTAACGTACGGGGCATTTTTTAAAAATCGACCCGGGTGAGTGAGTGTCAATGAAGTTTGACACCAGCTTTTGTTAAATGGTGACTGGCTAGGCTAACTTGTAGCTAACTGTAGCTCATAAACGCTGCAAACAAGTGGTTGGACTCGTGGTTACATAGAATATGTAAACATGTGTGTGACGATTCGTTTCAGCTTCTCCACACTGAAGGAAAGATAAGAGTAAAAAGGTTTAAAAAGACCGTCGATTACAGAATGAAAGTGTTTGATAGAAACGCGAGCTTTATTTTTCAGTGTGAACACTGGTAAACATATAAGTTTATTCACTGAGTTGAGGGTTATGTTACAAAAATGGTAAAACAAGATTTAATGTGTCCAAACAAGAAGTGGCCTTCTGTGTAAATTCCCAATGGAAATGGTCACATTTTCGATCTACACTTGTACTGTATTTATTCCAGTTTTAATATAACCACTTCAGTTTTTGTTGGGAATGTACATTGTATTTGCTAACGTGTCATTTTCATATTGAATCTGTGCTTTGTGCTATTTTGTAGCCGTTGAAGAAAGATGAAGTGAAAGGTGAACATTTGGTCCAAAACTAAATAACAGGATGTTATGCAGTCTGCTGAAAGGTTAAATGTGTGTATGATGCCTCGCTGTCTTGGTCCTGACTGGTTTTGATGTTAGGAAACGTGATAAAAATGTGTGCACCAAAGTGTTTTGGTCCAGTTCTGTATGTAATCATTGCACTGCACTCACTTCTGCAATTAAATTAAAAGTTTGGGTATAAATTAACAGCTATCTTTGACAGTTCTTTCAACAGAAAAGTTTCCTGACAGTTGTGTACTTTGAGCAGAGGCATAGTATTATATTTACTCATGCCTCATACCTAGATAAGTCAAACACTAATGGAGAAAGTACCGAAAACTGCTTAATATCACATATTAGAGTAGATTTCGACAATTCAGATTATTCTGTTGAAACTAATAATATTAATAAATCAATCAGGATCATGATTTTTTTTTTTTCAGAATTGTTGTTCATGTGACAGTTTAGAGCCTATTAAAAACGTACTTTGTGGGGTTAATGTGATGGTTGAATGAAGTGACCGAGAAGACCATCATGTTAGTTGGAAATAGAATAACCTTTAAACCAAAGCAGTTCTATAACTGAAGGTGCCTTGTTAGTAAAGGGAAAACTAAACCATTAAATTTGGCCTTGATGTAACTGCTTGAATAACAGAGAGCTGACACAGACATGTGGCTTTTTACAGATGCATCATGTTGAGGATAAGATAAGAATCATTTCCTGTTTTTTATTATTATTATTAAAGGGAACCGTGCAAAATGGCGACGCTGTGTTTTCGATTACCGGGCCATGGCGACAAGACCCTTAAGCACATGGACTCGCTGAGATCCTGTCAGCACTTCTGTGACATCACCATTGTTGCCAGCAACGATCAAACATTCAGGGGACACAAAGTGGTGCTGGCCGCCTGCTCGCCCTTCCTGAGGGACCAGTTCCTCCTCAATCCATCCTCCAAGCTTCAGGTAAAGAGAAGTATTTCGAGCTGCATGTTTTCAAACGAAACAAAGCTGCTATTGTCTTTAATTAAGTGGCAACAAAACATGTTTGTTTCTACAGGTCTCTATGTTGTACAGCGCCACTGTGGTGTGTGATTTGCTCCTGTCATGTTACACTGGAATGCTGCAGTTCAACCCAGAGGAGATTGTCAACTACCTGACAGCTGCCAGTTACCTGCAAATGGAACACATTGTTGAGCGATGTCGGGGGGCGCTGAAGAAGTATGTACAGCTGAAGAACCCTAGTCCAAAGGTTAGTAACTTGGACAGTAACAACATGGAAAAGTGTTTAATTTCTTGTGACATATTTATGTATTCATCATGTTAAAAGGATTATATATTATCCTTATATATATATATATATATATATATATATTTTTTTATTATTATTATTTTTTTTTTTTTTTACAGTAAAATATCCACACACCTTTTTATTTCTCCCTGCAGGTGACAGCAGAGGAGGAGCGTGAACCTCAGCCTGTCATTGTTACTGGAAGCATTCACACTGCTGCTTCTCCCTCCACTCTTCATACCTCTGCTGTGGAACCTCCAGGTGGTGCAAGAGAGTTGGTTGGAGACAACAACAGTGACTTGTCTGCTCAGGACGGTTACCAACAACATGAAGAAAGTTCCATGGTAGATGAACCATGTATTAAGGTTTGTATATGTTGACATGTTGGACGCAAAGTGACACAGAAATCCATTTAATAATTTGAGTTAGTAGATTTTTTTTTTTTACTGCTCTTAGGTCAACATGTCGGACGAGGAGGACGAGGAGGATCCAAGGCAAGATGACTGCGATGTCTTTGCAGTGTATGTGTCTGAAGAAGAACAGATGGCCAGAGATGGGGGGGTGGAAACCGGAGTTCCCTCTGATGGACCTTTGGATGTTTCTTCTTACCCTGAGACGGATGGTGTTGTGCTTGGAGAAGATGGCAGGGAATATGACATTGATCCAGTCAACGGCACTGGAGGACTTTCCATGGAAAGCCTTCGTCTCGCTTTCAGACACAGGCTCACCGATCCTAAAATAGGAAAGGGAAGAGGGACTGGCAAGGGAAGGAGTTTGAAAAAGAAGAGGTGGCTGGCGTCTCAGGAGAAAAGACTCGCGGGCCTCGCCCAACACCAGGAACTGTGGTACATGGCCACTGCTGGATTAGGAGGCGGGCTTGGGCTGGACTATAGCCAGGAAGCACTGAAGGCAGGGTTTGGCTCTGTCGATCTCCCACAAATGAACATGAGTGTGAGTGACACTCATGGGGAAAATGTCTCTACTATGGCAGCTAACACTGTGAGCCAGTATTCACTGGAAGATTCCAGCTGTGGTGCTGGCGAAGGTAGTTCAGGGTTGGCCAGCATGGGCACCAAAGAAGGAGGTGATGAGTCTGTCGCTGTCGTGGGCTCCACCTCAAATGTAACCGGGCCAGTTATATGTGAGCACTGTGGTTTGACTTTTCCCTCGGCCCAAGCTCTGGCCCTCCACTCCCGCTCAATGCACCTCCTGTACACCTGCCCCTGCTGTGGGAAACATTTCTACCACTCCGCCAACTTCACCCGACACATGGCTGTTCACCGGGTGACGGGCAAATCCCACCAGTGCCCACTGTGCTACAAGACTTTCACTCAAAAGTCCACACTGATCGACCACATGAACCTCCACAGTGGCGAGCGCCCGCACCGCTGCGCCTACTGCCACGCCCGTTTCGCCCACAAGCCCGCCTTACGACGCCACCTGAAGGAGCAACACGGTAAAACCACGGGGCAAAACTCCCTCCACGAGCAGGAGGAGATTGAGCGAGCAAGAGAAGCTGCCGGAAGGATCCGACAGGAGGAACAGGAATACTCAGTTTCAGAGCAAATGTCTTAGGACAAAGCATTTACACAGGTCAAAGTTTGGGAGGTTTAACACTGACCCAGGCCTTTTATCACAACCCAGACTGTGAAAATAAAAAAAAAGCTCTCTTAGAATGTGCATTAAATGTGTACACTAGTGATGGATGTTGACAAAAGTGACTTTTAAACCAACCATTGTTTTAACTTGATCAAAGAAAGGTACTTTCTGTGTAAAAATGGCTCTGATACTGAGTCTGCAGGATCTTTGAAGGGAAAAGACACTGTTTGAAGATGTTCTTACAGTAACATGTACACTGTGAAAAGGGGCCAGTCAGTTCATGAGTATTGTAACAACGTATGATTAAACTTGAATATAGAATATGTAGCATCTGGTCTGTATGAATAAACTGAACAGAGTTGTCTCTGTCGTTTCATCTCTGCTTCTATTTACTTGTGCGATGGTGATTTCTAGTTATGATTCTGAATGTTATCAAGGAAGGCTTGGATGATAAGAAAATAGGTCCATCTACCAGCAGGGGGCAATAAAGTTAGAAATAGTAGCAGCAGTTCTTGTTAATGGTATTCAGGTGTGGATTTAGGGTTGGTCTGGACACACATTGTATTGAGAAAAGTCTGAGCTATATTTGATTATTTGGAAGTTTTTTTTTATTCCAAGCTAACTATTCAAACCTAAAAACTGTAATTTTTTTCTGTTTACGTTCAAAGTTAAGTGCAATTAAGGTAAAATTGAGACAGAAGCTTTGTTGCAGGCACGTTGGACACCTGGGTTTATTAAAACGGACCAAAAACAAACATGAAGACTGTGTCAAAACAATACGAGAAAAGAAAAAACATCATCAGAGGAAATCCTCACTGTACACAACCTGGTTCCTCTTGTCTCTGTAGGAGCCTTTGGTGCTGTTCTGTACAGCTGTGAAAGACAGTCAGTAGGTTATTAGATACCTGTAAAACCACACAGACGCTGACTGGTGTCTTAACATGTGACAGGATGAAGTCTTTACCCAGTGAAGCCCACACGGACTTGCCAGTCGCTGCGTCCAGCATAGGCTGTTTCCTAGCGATGCTGACTTTAATGTGAACGTCCCCCACTGTGCTTCCATTCAGCTGTGAGACAGGAAGAGACGGGTCACTGAGGCAGCTCCTCTCTGAGCAGTAAAGAACCATTTCCCTCTGCTGACATTTATCAGAGTTTATGTTGTACACTTCAAATCTTAGTCAACAGCGTCCTTTTCCATTACAAGTGGCACACACTTAGTTCATCCTGGATTTTTAATAATGCATTATATTTATGTATTGCATATTGTGTACTTGATTGCAGGATTTTGCAGTATATACATTTTGATTATTTGCATGACTAAATAAATCTTTTCTAGTCTAAGAAAAATAAAAACTGTAAAGGACATGTATACATGGTATTACAAGAAATTCCCTGCACATTTGTGCAGTGCAGTTTTTTTTCATAAATTTACACTCTATAATACCTCCTTAAGAGTTGGTAAAGGGTAAATAAAAAAGGCGTTTGTCGTTTATGTCAGCGGAGGAGTGGAACGTAACAGTTTAAGAGTTTAAGACAGGCTGTTTTCTAGGCTTTAAAATTATGACAAATTCCTGTGTCCTCAGCTTTAAATGCATGGACAATATTTATCAGAAATAATGTATTTGTTCAAAATAACAATTATCACCCACCTCGGTTACAGCCTGATCAGCAGACTCCATCTTCTCAAAAGTGATAAATGCACAACTATAAGAAAAGATACAATTTAAAATGAGATTAAAAAAAACATGTAATTAATCTGCACACATTTTAGTTTCAGATTTTAAATGTAATTGGATGTACAACTATAAATTATACATCAGTTGTGAATTTTAAAGATGCATTTTGGTCCATACTTGCGTGGGTTGTCCATTGAAAGGTCAATAATGTTTCCATGAAGAGAAAAGGAAGAGCGCAGGCTGTCCTCCACAAGTCCAGAGCCGTAAACATACACTGTGTTCCCTTTCCGCACACCTCTGCGCTCTGGGTACGAGTCAGATCCTGAGGATGAACACAGGGGATGGAAAGATTAAAAAACCTGTGACAACAACATCTCCTGGCTCTGTGGAAAGATGGTAGTAGTTACTCACTTCTAAACGGTCCATCTCTGTCTCTTTCTCGGTCTCGCTCTCTTTCTCTGCTTCTGTCCCTGTCTCTGTCCCTCTCTCTGTCTCTGTCTCGATCCCGCTCCCTGTCCCTGCCCCTTTCTCTATCCCGGTCCCTGTCTCTCTCTCGGTCTCTCTCACGCTCCCTGTCCGCATCCCGGTCTCTGTCCACCTCCCGGCTGGATGATACCGTCCCTGCATCGTCCTCATCACGGTATCGGTCACTTGAACTGACGAAGCTCTCGTACAGAGATTTCCTGTGAGCTCTTTTTCCTGGCTGGGAGGAGTAAAGTAAGATTAGATTAGAGGAGACAGCACCTTCTATTAAAAAACACACACATATGTAAAAAATACAAACCAAAAATGTAAAAAGTCACTAATTCTTTTTACAAGATAAAAGATCATCATCACTTATTGATGGTTTTATTAGTTTTTACCACATTTTTTAAGTAATTAGTGTCCAGGAAAAACAGTACATTCAAAGCAGACTTTCAACAAAGTTGCAGAATTAAAATGTAAAAGAATTGCACTTTACCTCAAGCTGCTCTTCATCTGTGGAAACACTTCTTTGAAATGGTAAGAATGCAGGAACTGGGCCTTTCTCTGGGTCCTGTGTCAGTAAAATAGGACATTCTGTCATGATATATATGAAAAAACAGACTAACACCATCTGCACCATATGGGTCTATGTGACAGACATGACCTGGACATGTATCATTATGGACCAACCTTCAGTTTAATCTCCAGCATTCGAGAACGTTTGAAACCAGAGTTCTTGTTCTCTGACTTGATGGCACTGATGGCACCAGACTTGATGAGCATTTTCGCCTGTTCTGTTGCTGTTGCAGTGTCAACCACAGGCTGGTCGGTTGGTGCTGTAAAAAACAAACAGATTTTCAGTGCACCCCAATGAAATGCTACACAAGCTAAACTTAAACTTGTATTATTTTATTCAAAACAATGTCAACTCACTCCTCTTTAAACCAGCCTGGTTTGTCTGGCTGGTGGAACTTTGCTTCTTCAATGCAAGCAGTGCCTTTTTCTAAATAATACAAAAAAAATTATACAAAAACATTATCAACTCATCTATTTCAGCAAAGAATAAGAATCTAAATTAATATAGAAAATTTAAAAAGAAAGGCATGAACATAGTTCATTGAAATAAAATAATTTCATGCACACACACTAACACAACTAAGCTTTTTTAACTCATACAGTGAGCTTTATTTTTCAATGATGAGATGAAGTCTATTCTTTGCAGTAAAAAATAAAATGATAAATAAAAGGTAAAAAGATAAAAGGTTTAAATAGGTTATTTTTTTTCAAGATTAATTATTACAGATTTTTTGTTTTTGTGTCTTAAATGACTTGTGAAGACTACATTTAAGGTGAGTTTTTTAAGTCAAACACAATAAAATGGCAGAAAAAAAATCCAAGACACAACATATATAGTTTTCCTACCTTCTTTCTTAGTTTGGCATATTTCTTTTGCAAAGCCTCCTCTTCTTCAGTCAATGAATTGGGAAACGCCAACATGACGTTTGATTTATCCGCTAAAACAAAAACAGTAATTCAGCTTGATGCACAAAGGTTACAGGAAATGAATGGCAATAATTGGAAATAATAATTTTCTTCTGTTAAAGGTTTTGGGTCAAGATTATAGTCATCACCGTTACAAACGACATCTGTGTAGCTATTTGTGCAACAGGGCTGTTGGGATTTGTAAATAATTGCCATTGTTACATTCCTTTTTTATTTTATCTGGTTTATTGCTGAAATATTTCCGCTGTTATCGACGTTACACTGTGTTCATGTAAACAGGCGGTAGAATTTCACACATAAACCGCTACTATCCAATCGGCGCTAAGTATTTCACTAGTCAAACAAAAGTGTACGACTGTTTGCAAGAGACACCAGCAGAAAGAGTAAACAAAATAAAACCTTACTTTTAGACAAGCCGTTTTGTAGAGCTTTAATTTTAATGTATTTTACTCACCTTACTCTAACGCTGCTGTGCTGCGACTTTAACAAAACACTGACGCGTACATATGACGTATGTCAGCCGAAAAGTTTTGTTTTGGATTTAAAAAATATGTGTATTTTAATAGGATTTTATTATATATTTTTTATTAATGAAGCGAATGTATTTATATATTATACGAAAATATTTATTTTTCTTTCTTTTCCTTTCTTCAAGCTAGTTCCGCGATTGAATGACAACTTCCGGTGCGACAAGCGTCAGTTGCGACTTAATGCATCTTGTCTAAGTGGGAACATGGAGAGAATAGGTAAGTTATAGTTTAAATATTACGAAGTAAAGTTGTATAAATATTGTTTACACTTAATTATGCATTTGTGACACATCAACTTTTATTTTGCTACTATCGCTTAGTGGTGGTGTTTCTATGGTGATGATGTGGCTGAAATTGAGTGTGTGAAGCCAGCTTTCTGTCAATCACTGCTCCAGTGATTCAGCTTCATCGCTAAAGTTGATAAATATATAACTTTTTGATAAACATTTTTAATGCACTTCCTTGTATTTTAATAAATAAATACGTCTGACAATAATGTCAGCCACAGAAAGATGTGACGTGGGTTTTTTTAGTGTTAATATGAGTCGTTGTAAAACCACTATAGTTTTGATTTCAAACAGGTTTTGTGCTATTTTCCACTGTAAGTCAATATTTAATATATCCAACTCTATAGGTGCATTGTTCCCCTCAGCTTGCATGAAGGTATATTTGTGTCTCTTGTCCCTTTGTTGCAGATCTGCCCCCTGTGGGCCCCATGGACCTGCCTCTGTCCCTGCTGGAGCTGGGATGTTCAGGCAGGTTTGAGCTCATCACACACCCCCTTCCTGGACAGCCCTTACCTCCACAAAGCACTGTATGGATTAAATGAATATAGTGAATGACGCCGCTTGTTCAGGTTGCAGTGGGTGACAGATTTAATTTTGTCCTCCCAGCTTCCACACGGACTTCCTCCCTTCAGCCTAAACCTGGAGACGGAGGTTGAGAAACAGTTTTTACGGGATCCTGCCTGGCTTCCTATACATGACACAGATGTGGCATTCCAAAAGTTCCTCAAGTACGTGCTATACATTTAAAAAACAAATTATTTATGGATAATAATGTTATGATCTAGATTGACATAAATGTTTTTTGAAATTTCTATGTTTTTTGCACAACACTGTTATGAACCAGTTTGTAGGTGTTTTGTTGCATGTTTTACTTGCAGGAAATTCCATTATATTACAATACCAATGACCCTTTATAGACTGAATTGAAAGCCATACAAACCTGTAACCTGATCTTTCAACAGAGTTACGAAGCGAGAGCCCAACGTCGACTCTCTGCTCAACTGCAATGCGTCACCACTTCACTCCAGTCTCTCTGTTGTCAGGGATCCAACCACAGGAATGCTCTTGGACTTTAAAGAGGTATTTCATGAGAGTGCATCATTGTTGCAAATACATATTGTTCTTCATGTCTTTGAATTTTAACTCTATTTGTTTTATATATTTAGGTTTTACTTGAAAACACTGGCCTCTCTGCCAAAAACTCTCTCTCTCTCCATCGTCAACCGGGGCCTCCGTCAGAGAGCCTACGAGGAAGCAACACAAACTTCCCCTTCCTTCCTGGTGAGATTCTTCCAGTCTGTGTATCTCCTCATATTTCTTCTCAGCTGGTGATGATATAATTATCAGTGTTCCTGAAATGTTCTGAAAACCCTGTGATTGTTTTTCCATCCTCAGGAGGAATGGAAGAGCTTACACTGGAACAAATCCAGAAGAAATCAGAGTTTGATGAGGACATAGACTTTGAGAATGGTGATGATTAGATTCAGTTGTATTCACTGAAGTAATTTCCATTATTGATACCTCTGTACAGGCTGTTTTACTGGCTGTTTCTCTCTCACAGATTTGATAAAAATTCCACCTGGATTCAAAGCTGGAATGGACTTCAGTGACAAAGGTGAGAATAGACATCCTTAAGGAACAATGTCTGCAAGGATGAATATATTTACAATGTTCTTTGTTCTATTTATTTTAATCCAGATGCCAAGATGGCCAAACCAGAAGTGAATCTCATGTCCCTCCTGTCCACTTTTGACGACATCATTGACGTACAGCCTGAGGCAGAGAAGGAGGAGAAAAGCAACAAAGAAGCAAAGTCACTTCCACTGCCCAGAACGAATAGTCTGGAAGATCTGGGCATCAAGGTAATCAATATGTTCTTCAAATACGTATAAATGATCATAAAGATTATGATGAGACTCCATGAATATCCTCATTTTTTTCCTCCTCTCCTCAGGATGCTGTGTCATCCTCTGCTCCCTCAGAGACTAAAAAAGGTGAGAAGATAAAATCCAATGAGAATCCAGAGCTGAAGAAGAAGTGGGCCGTTCCAGTGGACATCACTTCACCCTGTGACGATTTCCACAAACGCATTCCTAATCCTGCGTTCAAGGTGACTTGGTTTGCCCTCATCTTGTCTTGGGCAGTGATCGATCATCAGCTGATCTGTGTTTTTCCTTCTCTCCTTGTTTCTTTTTTCTTCCAGTGGCCATTTGAACTGGACACCTTCCAAAAACAGGCAGTTCTGAGGCTGGAGGCTCACGAGTCCGTGTTTGTAGCTGCTCACACGTCTGCGGGGAAAACCGTGGTGGCCGAGTACGCCATCGCGCTGTCCCAGAAACACATGACTAGGTGTGTATTTGACAAAGACATGATGATTCAACATTTAATTTTCAATTCTAGCTTTCTAAGCAAATGGATAAAATAATTCCTTAACAGGTTAAAGCAGGTGTAGCCCAGGAACCGCCCACAACCAGTCCCTTGTTACGTGATTGGTTCTCAAGGAGTTATATGAATGAATAATAATATATTATATATATATAATAATAATTAATCCCTCGGGAGTATACTTCAGGAAATTATGGAGGATACCAGTACGGATTTGCAAAGTTATATTATGCAGTATTTATTGTCAAATTAAACTAATCATAAATATTTAATATATTTGGACCTAAACCTGTTGTTCTCTTTCAGGACCATTTACACATCCCCAATCAAAGCTCTGTCCAATCAGAAGTTCAGGGACTTTAAGAACACCTTTGGTGACGTGGGACTGCTGACTGGTGACGTCCAGCTGAGTCCAGAATCTTCCTGCCTCATCATGACCACGGAGATCCTCAGGTGTCCACACTGAGTCCATCCCACAGGAGCAGTTTTCTAACCTGACCAGATTTCCTTCAAAGGTCTTAACCCCGTCTTTCTGTCTCAGGTCGATGCTGTACAACGGCTCTGAAGTCATCAGAGACCTGGAGTGGGTGATTTTTGACGAAGTTCACTACATCAACGATGCTGAGGTCAGGGCCCATGCAGCTCTGGGTTTGTTTCTCTGTCAATTCTCGTACTGCAGGAGACAACAATTATAATATGTTTAGTTTTTCTTTCACCTTGTTTTTCTCAGAGAGGTGTCGTGTGGGAGGAGGTTCTTATCATGCTTCCTGATCACGTTAGCATCATTCTGCTCAGCGCCACCGTCCCTAACGCTCTGGAGTTTAGTGAGTGGATTGGGTAAGTGCTTCACAATGACATCTGCTCAATATTTCGCTATAATCTGATTTGGTTTCATTTTGACTCATAAAAAAGTTTTCTGCAGGTTTTCTACAGCGGTGCCCAAAAGGAGGGGTACAATTAATTGAAAGTCAGAAAAAAACCTGATACGAGTGACAAACCTGACACAATGTGATACAAATAGGACTGGACTGAACCTGCATCTTTTTTTAGATTAAAAATTTAAATGTTTTCTTTAACCTTCTCTCTTCAGTCGTATCAAGAAGAGGCACATTTACGTGATCAGTACCATGAAGAGACCTGTGCCTCTGGAGCATCATCTGTACACTGGAAACAGTACCAAGACCCAGAAGGAGATGTTCCTGTTGGTGGATGCTGCCGGAAACTTCCTCACTAAAGGGTAAATCAGTTGAAAGAGTTTTTTATTCAGTTTTCTGTAAATTATGTAATAACGTCAAGTCACAAAAGTTAAGAGACCCTGTTTGTTTAGGTACTACGCAGCTGTTGATGCCAAAAAGGAGCGAACCAGCAAACACGCCCAGTCCTTTGGCGCTAAGAATACATCTCATAACACAACAGCAAGTCAGGTTTGTCATCCCTGTCCCTCTGTCCTCTCTGCTCGTCCATATTTGACTCACACCTCTGCGTTTCCTTGTGCAGGACCGATCCGTGTGGCTCAGCCTCCTTCACTTCCTGTCCCAGCGACAGCAGACTCCAGTCGTTGCCTTCACCTTCTCTCGGACGCGCTGCGACGACAACGCCCGCTCCCTGGACTCCATGGACCTGACCACGTCCATAGAGAAGGCAGAGATTCATTCTTTCTTCCAAAAGAGTCTGAGCCGCCTGCGGGGTGGAGATCGTCAGCTGCCTCAGGTGACACCCATTCAGCCGGGCCTTTTTTCTCTTTTCAAAGTAAAATTCTGTATGTACCGATAACAAATTCTAAAATCTAATGATTAGATCCTGGTGATGAGAGACCTGTTAAAGAGAGGAATCGCCGTCCATCACAGTGGGATCCTGCCCATCCTGAAGGAAGTGATCGAGATGCTGTTTTCACGCGGTCTCGTCAAAGTGAGTGGACGTGGCCCGCCGTCTTTCCAAATATAAACTTCATTGACTCAGAGATGAACGACATTTTCTTCCCTTCCCTCAGGTATTGTTTGCCACTGAGACGTTTGCCATGGGAGTCAACATGCCTGCAAGGACCGTGGTGTTTGACAGCATCAGGAAACATGACGGCACTGGCTTCAGAAATCTACTGCCAGGTCTGTTGTTCCCGGCCTGAAAGTGTGCCACAAAAGAGCTCAAAAATACTGAAAAATATTTATTTTTGAAGTTAATAACATGTAGAAAAAGACATACTATTGCAAAATGTAGCAGAACAGTTGACGTTGACCAACAATAAACTGCCAAACATTGTTAAGAAGCCAAAACATCAGGTAGAATAACATGGCATAAGGCTTAGAAAGTTGAAGTTGGGTTTTTCTCTCATTTTTACTGAAATTCACATCTCATATTGTTGATTGCTGCTGATTATTAGCCTTCGCCCTGAAGAGCTTAAAAAACAATGGGAGCCAAAATTAATTTTTAATCATCAATAAGTATTTAATCATTTTAATTAGCTCCTGTCGGTGTTGCCTTCAGGTGAATACATTCAGATGGCGGGCAGAGCAGGGAGGAGGGGCCTGGACGCCACAGGCACCGTCATTATTCTGTGTAAAGCTGGTGTTCATGAGATGGCAGATCTGCACGTCATGATGCTGGTGAGGCTCTTTGACCTTCACTCACTTGGTTTTGTTTGTGCCATTATGGTTTTTTTTTATGTTCATCTGTGATTCAGAGAAAGTGTTGCATTCTGGGTCGTTCATTTAACATTTAATTACACGGCTGAGCGGTTATTTTTTCCCTGTTCTCCCTCTGAGGCCGTTTGTGGAGTCATTTCACTTCAAATGTGCTAATGAAGAGACGAGGAGTTTGTGTAAAAGAAACTCTTGCTCTTTCTGAGCTGCTGTGAAATTCTCTCAATTGAAAAGCCTCTTTAATGAAGAAAGAAATTGAAGACATTTCTTTTTTTTGTCATTGTGTGAAATTTGGCCTCTGCATTGAACCCATCATCAAAGTGAGCAGTGGGCAGCTAATGAGCGCCGACGATACCATGCTCAGGGGTAACTTGGCAGTAGTGGGATTCGAACCGGGGACCTTGCAGACCCAAGTCCGCTTTCTTAACCACTAGGCCACTGCCCCAGAGTGACCTAATCCTCACAGGCCCAGGATATGAATCCAACATGCAGCTTTTGGCCCAAAACTGTCTGGCTGTGGGTTTGGATCTGGCCCACTTCATGTTTGAAAATGAACATGAAACAAGCATTTCATGTGCGTATTTTCTATTGAATTTGTTTTATAGGTCCAGTATTCTATGATTGTATATAATAATAGGTTTTTCAAGAAATTTGCTTAAAACTAATCAATTTGCTCAGATTCCACACTTATTTGTTTTTTGTTTTCTTGTTCAGAAGGTTTCCTCTTTTTAAGAGAGTAATTCTATATTATAAGACATGTCAATAACTATTAAAAAAACGTTGACACCTTCTGTTCCTTCTGGTTCAGGGTAAACCCATGCTGCTCCAGTCGCAGTTCAGACTCACCTACACCATGATCCTCAACCTGCTGCGAGTCGAAGCGCTTCGAGTGACTGACATGATGAGGAGGAGCTTCTCTGAAAGCCACAGAGACACTCAGGTGCAGAGTCTTTGAACCTCAGAAGAAGATGAAGAAGAAGAAACCAGGGTGTAAATCATGACCAGCGTCTCTGTCTCTGTTTCTTCATCCAGAGTCATGAGAAGCAGATCAGTCAGCTGAAGCAGACCCTGTCCACAATGCCTCCCCTGGACACAGACGGTCAGCTCTCTGACCTCATGCAGTACTACCACACAGTGACAGAGCTCAGGACCACCAGTGACATTCTCCAGGTATGAAGACCTCACAGCAGGGTCCGTGATCTGCTGGGAGGTTTGTAAGTCTTTTCTGTTTGGTTTCAGCGAGCGATGCTGGAGTCGGTGAACGGCCTGAAGGCTCTGTCTGTGGGTCGAGTGGTGGTGGTCAACAACAAACAGCATCTGAATGCACTTGGAGTTATTCTGCAGGTGAGTGACTATTTCGATGCTCTTCATCAAGGAATATCCCTTCAGGGAATATCCTGGCCAAAATAAATATTCTTAAGAAAAATAACAAATAATTATTTAGCAGCATTATGTGTTTACTTTGCAGACTTTGTGTTCATATTATTAAATCGTAAAAACAAACTAAATATAATGTCATTATTTTGCAGTAAATCACAATATATCCTATAGATATATATATTGTGTGTATATATATATATAAAAGTAAATTTATATTATATTAATATATAAATATATGTATATATACATTTATGTATAAAATACAGGTATATAAATAAAGTTATTGTAGGTATATAAATAAATATATGTATATATGTGTGTGTGTATATATGTATATATATACACTTTGTATATATATATATATATATATATATATATATAGGATATACAAAATATATATCATATATATGCGCCAGAATTTTAATAAGTCATATATGTATAATTTATATTATATTTTATTTGGGGTCGGCTAGTCACAAAGTCTGGGACTAGTTTTTAGGCCAGTGGTTCTTAACCTGCCACCGAACCCCAATTGGATATACAAAATATATATCATATATATATGCGCCAGAATTTTAATAAGTCATATATGTTTGTATGATTTTTTATTTTATTTGGGGTCGGCTAGTCACAAAGTCTGGGACTAGTTTTTAGGCCAGTGGTTCTTAACCTGCCACCGAACCCCACCCATTTCATATGTGCATTCACCAAACCCTACGTTAGTTGGGTGAGTTGGCGTGTCTTGACTTCCACTGTGTCTTGACCTCAGCAGCAGAGGTTCCACCGAACCCCTGAGACCGACTCACCGAACCCTAGGGTTCGATCGAACCCAGGTTAAGAACCACTGTTGTAGGCTGTTGAATTAACTTGCAGTTCCCTTCCTTTTTCTGTTTTTCCACTTTTCTGTCAGTGCTGCGCGACTGTATTTTCCCAGCAGACTTTGTCATCTGTCATACCTTGTCTCGGTGTCAGGTGTCTAACGACTCGGTGAATCGCACCTTCACGGCTCTCATTATCTGTGAGAAAGGCAACGAGGAAGGAGGTGGAGGAGGAGGAGGAGGAGGAGGGACAGACGGCATGTCTCTGCCACACCTCTACAACACGGCACTCTTTATACCTGAGGGTTGGTTGATGGACATTTAGAGACGAGATGCACCAAAACACACCCACAAACATCAGTACTTCCTCCACAGGCATTGGAATACATTAAATTAAAACACTGCTATTTAGAAAAAAATCCCTTTGAATTCATGGGTAAAGTGTTAAGGTTACTTATATTTATTCTAAAAAAATTTTACAATACTGTTGGGGGTGTACAGCTCCATATAACATGGGAACTCACCTGCTCAGTGGTGTCCCCTTGTCGTCTCAAGCACCAATGAATTGCACTGACTACTGTTTTGGGGCAGATGGTGGCCTAACGGTTAAGGGAACTTGGGTCCACAAGGTCCCCGGTTCGAGTCCCCTTACCGGCAAGTTAGCGGTTGCCACCGTTCTGACTCACAGCTCCCCGGGCGCTCACTGTTGCTCACTTTGGTGGAGGCTTAAACACAGGTCACATTCCGTTTTGTCAGTAGTACAGTTATTCTATGCTTTTCTCTCAGGTCCCTGCAGTCACACGGTGCAAAAGCTGAAACTTCCGGAGATCACATCTATCACAGTGAAAACCCTCAAGGTGATGCCTGACAGAATCATCGACAACTACAACAAGAGGCAACAGCCGCGCTTCAGGTGGGTGTTATGGAGCCTTTAATTGGAATTAATTAGGATTTGTTTTGGTAACATATGATTAAAATGTGTTTTTTTGTTATATTGGGTCATTTTTTTGATTAATTAGGATCATTTATGATTAGTCAAATAAAGTATTATTATTTGAGTATTCATTTTTGTCCCTCTGTCCCACTCTCTTGCAGAATGGACCCTCCAGGTCAGGCTATCTCCACGGCGACACAGGAGCTCCTTCGATTGGCCGAAGCCAACCCAGGGGGCATCGCGTCTTTGGACCCGGTCAACGACCTGCAGCTGAAGAGTGTGGAGGTGGTGGAAGGTTCCATGAGACTGCGAGTGTTGAAGGAGAGCCTGAAGGAGTTCAACTGTATCCACTCACCCCTGTTCCCAGAGCAGGTGTGTGTTTGGCTTTTGAACCTATTTGTTGTCTTTGAGATTTGCAGATCACGGGTTTTAATTCCCTGTTTTGCTCACGATGACAAATCCCCGTGAATGCAGATGTATATAATTAAACTAATTCAGATAATTGCCTCCGTGCACTGATGTGAAATAGTCGCAATCAAACTCCTTTTGATGCCTGCGCTCGTCTCAGTGAATAGACCGAGACTTCATTAATACCATCAGAGATCACAGCCGTCCATGGCTCTGTCTGTCTGTCTGCCTGCCTGCCTGCCTGCGTGCCTGTCTGTCTGGAAGATTCAATTGCCTGATAAGATGCTTACAGAATCCGAGGTGTCTGTCTGTGTAATTCTACATGTGGAACAACCCTGTTCTGAAGGAGAGAGAAGAGAAGCAAATGTTTTCGTCTCTGCTCTGATGCTCTGCTGCTTTGAAAATCAGGTCAAGCTCTGCACCGCGACCGATTCCATTTGATCACAGCGTCTGTCCTCTCCCTGTCTGTGCCTGTACTTGTTTTTCAGTTTGCTCGGGTTACAGAGAGGATGACTGTGCAGGAAGAGCTGGACCGGCTGATGTTCCTGATCTCAGATCAGTCCCTGTCTCTGCTGCCTGAATATCACCAGAGAATCAAGGTTTGGAACAGACGCAACACTCACTCCAGCCCAGGAACCTTATTCTGGTTCACTTCATTATTCGAAGAAAGAAAAATGGGAAAACAAGTTGTTTAGATAAAAATTCTCAAATTCCGTATATTAACTTATTTAGATTTTTTTTAAATACGACTGCAAATGTTGACAATTTTGTTTAAACGTTATCCTTCTCTGGAGTATAAGTCGCACCAGTTCCTTCAAGAATCTGTCGGTGTAAACACCTTTTTAGTGGTATGAAAAGTAGCACTTATTGTTACACAAGCCTAGAGTGCCCCCTAGCGGATGTCAAAAATCAGCAAAATGACATATAAAGTATGCACTTGTCTTTAAGTTGCAAACGCAGCCAAACCCAGAGTTTGGAAAAACAAGAGACACAGAAAGTGTTTTTCCTATTTTAGTTGCTGAAAGGCTCAGATTCCGTCAACATAGATGCTGAGAGACATTCTGCTCTGATCTAACGTTTCCTTTCTGGTCATATTTCCCGTCAGGTCCTGGAGTCCCTCCAATACATCGACAGCAGCGGCGCGGTGCAGCTAAAAGGCCGCGTGGCCTGTCAGATCAGCAGCCACGAACTGCTGCTGACCGAGCTGCTCTTCGAGAACATCCTGAGTCCGCTGGCGCCAGAAGAGAGCGCCGCCCTGCTGTCCTGTTTGGTCTTTACGCAGAACACGCAGGTGGAGCCGCACATCACCAACACACTGCAGGAGGTAAGTGGGCGTCTGTGTTGGTACCAGAGGACAAGCAGATGTTCATGTAGGACCGAACACGATGTGACTTTGCCGTCTCCGCCAGTGACTCACACACACTCACCTTGTATTACATTGTGCAGATTTGACGTGCAATAAAACATCTTCCCACTGCAGAGTGGACAAGGGCACTTTAGCAAACTCACCCGCGGCTAAAACTCACTCAATAATTCAGCGGTCAGGTCTTCCTCTCTCAGGGACGCCCTTGTTGTGCGACTTTCTGTCGTGAGATCCTGGCTCCACTTGGCTGGGCCCCAGCCGAGCTGCAGGACGTGTCCTGAGATCTGTGTTTTAGAATGAGACAAGACGGGACACAGCGTGCTTTGTCAAACAGAAACGTTTTTGTCATCAGTGACAGGCTGGTTCAGTAGGAATCAAACAGCCAGACAGAAGGTTATAAATGTTAAAACTCTTTTTGTCTTTTACAGCAGCTTGAATGAACCTCTGACTTGAAGTCTTGTCAGAACTTTAATGACTTGACTTATTGTTCTGTTATTAATGTGATTTTGATCCACTTCGACACTACGACTGGTTTTTCTACTGACAACTGGATCACAACTGATTTTCACCAACTTTCAATAAAGTTTTGCTTCCAAAAATCTCAAAAAAACTCTCTCTCTATCTCTGCTTTTCGCTTCAAAGGGCATCAACAGCGTCCTGACAGTGGCCCAGCGTATCGGCGAGCTGCAGAGGGATTGTGGGATACCACAGACAGCTGAGGAGTTTGTCGGACAGTTCAAGTTTGGTCTGACAGAGGTGGTGTACTGCTGGGCCAGAGGCATGGTGAGACCTGACCCGTACCAGTCCTCATACTTCAACAATCTGATAAAACATAAATAGTCCGCCGCAGTCTCACCTGTCTCACCTGTCTCGTTCTCTTCCAGCCCTTCGCAGAGATCGCGTTGCTCACAGACGTCCAGGAGGGCACGGTGGTGCGCTGCATCCAGCGACTGGACGAGGTTCTAAAGGAGGTGAGACAGGCCGCACGTATCGTGGGAGACTCCGTGCTGGGCAGCAAGATGGAGAAGGCCTCGCTGGCCATCCGCAGGGACATCGTCTTTACCGCCTCCCTCTATACCCACTGAAGACGGAAAAAAACAAGGGAAGGAAGGAGAATTTTGAGAGCCGAAGGTGGGAAGTGTGGAGGAGGAGAAGCGATGGAGGACATGAACGCAAACTAAACAAATGTGCCTACAACATGTCAATGTTTACACCTTGAATGTCTTATCACCCAGAAGGAGATTATTTTTAACTGCAGACCAAACTACAGCACTCATGAAATAAAATCCTCAGTGTAATTTATTGTACAGAAATAAAACCTGTATTAAAACAAATTAGTGTTGATTTTTTTTTTCCCACTGCTCAGAAGAACAGTAACACTGCCAGAGAGGAAGATGATGAGGAAGGAAGGTTAGATTTTCACTATAAACAAGTGATTAATAATGGATGGAGGGATGTGTTTAAAAAAATATATAAAACTGAACTGGTTATTATTATAATTCTTAATCTATTCTTTTGTGTCAGAAGAAAAAAATTTATAGCAGTAAATACAGTCCATTCAACTCACTGTCTAATCTGTTACCATGGAGATCATTCAACTCTGCCGGCCAAATTGCTTGGAGAACGTGCGTGTTTGTGACGTCATATCGGCAACACAAATATAAATAAATAAAATCAGCGTCCATCTGAACAAGACACAGTGTCTTTGTTTCTGCACTGATGGGAATTTCCTGACAAAAAAAAGGAAAGTGGGGAGAAAAAAAGGGGCGCCTGTCCCTTTAAGACAACCACGGTTCTGTGTCTCATTAATTCAATGTAGGACGACGCGTTAGTGGTGAAGCCTTATTATTAGACCAGCAGCCGACACACACACACACACTCTCACACTCACACACACACACACAACGGGGCTCCATTGCACCTCAACTTATTGTTTCCAGTGTCGATTTGCGGATTTGAGTGCGCGTTTATTCTAAAATGACGACTTGAGGATGGCGTGCGCACCTTTGGAATAAAAAAGTCCGCCGCTGATGCGCACGAACGGAACCATTTCCCCCCCAAACAGCAGCAACAGAGTGAATTAACAGTGAAGGAGAGCGGAGACGGGAAGGGATGTCGTCGGAAAAACACGGTGAGTGTGTGTGTGTGTGTGAGAGTGTGTGTGTTTGATTGGTACCGTATATTCCTGTGGGTTTCTCTGTGTCCAGCATGGATTCTAATGGAGCCAATCGTGATGAGAGGGGATTTGTTTGAAACCCTATTGTTTCCATAATCCCACACACTGGAGGATATTCTGGATTATTTTCAGCTCCTGATTTTAACACAGTGATGATGATGGTGGTGGTGATGATGCATCTGTGTGTGGGTGCAGCAGCAGCAGCAGCAGCATCTTGGGAATATATTTACCACAGGGCCTTCTGTCACATATATGATGCTGGAAAACTCTTTTTTAATCCTGTCTTTATTGTTAAAAATGTCTTAAATCTGTATAAAACCTTAATTTGTGTCTTTAACTGCAGTGTCTACATCATCATCATCATCATCAGTGCCTCGTTAGTGTCTGGGTGTTTTTCATTTAATTCCATTTAATAATAATCCCTTATAATCTGCATCCATAATACAGCCAGTACAATGGTGCTTGGCTGGTTCAGCCTTCTCTTTGTCACCATGTCAAAGTGCAATCCAAGAAAAGATGACATAAAAACAATACTGCAGTGTTTCTCAACCTCTGTCCCGTGGCACGCCAGAGAGATCATCAGGTGATCTTGGAATATTGTTCATTTTCACTTTATTGGTATTGAAAGATATTAATAAATTCATGCCAGCTGTTGAAAAAGGTCTTCTGATGTTCCTTTCTTCAATTCCTGCAGGCAGATTTGCATCTTGTTCAACTAAACTCGTTCAGCTTGATGAGAATCTTTGTGATTTTTTGGCGCTGTGACTTGAAATAGTTTGGTAACATAAACCAGGGAATGGACGTTGTTGAAGGAACCAACTCAGCTGAGATGATTCGTTAGGATGGAGTTTGTCAAAACCGTGGGCGTAGCTAAGTCATAATTCGACTGTCTTCCCTGTGTCCCGCCTCTTTTTCACCTTCTGTCTCATTCTGCTCCATTTCCTGTTCGTGACAGAGCCAAACACTATTACGTAAATCAGGTCCCAGAGCTTCAGTCGTCATCATTCAGAGACTATGTCTCCTCAAGTCCCTCCTCACCTCCGTCCACCGCTGCTCCATCTCCTTCATGATCCTAAATATTTGCTCTTGAGCTGTTTGGTAAAAAGAAAAACACATTTAATTCTTAAATATTCTGAGGAGCTGCTCCAGACTGATTATGGAGTCAGTACAACATGTCAATGACGGAGGAGAAAAGAGAATTTCCAGAACAAACAACGGCCTGAAAGTTAAAAGAAAATTCTCCCTGACTCTCATCATTATTGTCATTATTCTTTTTTTTTCTCTGCTCCATGAGCTGCATCCTGATGATGAACGTTTCCCTGTGGAATTTTTGAAAATCCAGACCAAATGATAGAAACTTTCTTCTGCCTCTCCCTTCTTTTCTTTCCCTTGTTGCTCTCTTTTCCTGCATCTTCCTCCCTCCCTCTGTCCTCCTCCTGCTCCACCTCCTCCTTCCAGGTCTGGATGACCCAGCTCGTCAGACCATGCAGCCTCCTCCTTACTTTCCCCACACCCAGGACCCTAGCTTAGCTCAGCACCCCATGATGGCTCCTCAGCCCAGTGGTCCTCCCGGTTACCCTGCTCCACCTCCTCCTCCTGCGGGCTCTGAGGGCTACCTACAGGAGACCCAGTTCCAGTGCGGCCCCGTGGGACCTGGAGGAGCCCCACAGGGCTACACCGTCCAGACCCAGGGCACCGGGAGCGCCGCGCCACACCCTCCCGTTGGATACCTCCACTCAGGATACCCACTCCAGCTGCAGCCGTGCACAGCGTATGTGCCGGTCTACCCCATGGCCTCGGTGAGTCACGGAGATTTCACTGATCTGACATCAGTTTTCTGCAGCCTTACGTCAGTCACTGCTCGACACTCACCAGACTGAGGAATCAATTTTGTTCCTGTTTCATTCCTGAAATGTTTAGTTCAAGGACATTCCTTTTTTTCATGTTTTTAATATCAGTAAATTGAAGTTAACAGTTCTCTGTTCTACATGTTATTACGTCGTACTTTATATTTTGATTGATTTTATGGTTGATGATGTCTTTAGTCTGGTGGATCTTTGTGTCTCCTTCCCATCTTTGATGTTCACTGATGTCCTCGTCCTTTTCCTCGTCCTCTCGTCCCTGTGTGCTTCCCTTACTTCTGTATCCAGGGTCAGCCCTACATGCCACAAGGGGGAGCCCACACAGGAATACCTCCAGGCCAAATCCATTCCATGCAAATGCCTCCCACCATCACCTTAATGGACCGCCGACCGCCTCATGACTACCTGCCCATCGCCGTGCTCACCACCGTCTGCTGCTTCTGGCCGACCGGCATCATCGCCATCATCAAAGCTGTGCAGGTTGGTGCCGCGTCACTGTTGTCTGATGGTCAAGGTTTGTTATTTCAAAATGTTGCCCAGAACCATTTTAGCTGTCAACAAACAAACAAATTGAAAACAATTGGTTGCAATCCCTGCATCTCACCACTGGGGGGACAGTTAATCAAACTGAGTATAACATATGACAGGGCTGTCAAACACATTTCATTCCTCAGGACTTAATTGTAAGCTAATTGGTTTTCAGGCTCCAGCAGGCCACACGAGGTGACTTGGTGGTCCAAGTTTGGTCCACGGACCTTGTGTTTCTAAATAATCTGCATTTGAGCGTTTAAATAATAATAATCCAGATCCAACCATTTATCACATTAACTCAATAATAGAGTATAATAAAAAAATCTTTAACTCATCTTATATAATGTATATGAGTGATTCTCAACTGGTGGGTTGCAACCCAAAAGTGGGTTTGTGGCTAAGGCCATAGAAAATGTCTTAAAAAAATCATTTATTTTTTTATCATCCACTTACATGTCATTATGGTGGCAGCTGAATTCTAAAGGATTGAAAAGCATTGTTTATTTAAACCAGGGATTCTGAACCATTGGGCCCCGGCCCAAAGTTGGGCCGCAGGCGCCCCCTAGAGGCCCGTGAAAATTTTAAACTGCAATTATTAAGGGCCCCAGGTCACTTGACAGTGAAGAAAATTGGGCCTCGGTGCCAAAAAGGTTAAGAATCCCTGATTTAAACCAACTCCAAATATACCTGACAGTCCTGCAGCAGGGATGAAAAAACAGCTCAGAATGTTTCGATGTTTTTGTCCAATCAGCACCAAACTGTCAACAAAAGATTTTAAATAGAGACATGCAGAAAAAAATATTTGTTCTTGTCATTCAAACATCCGGCTGCCAGTGCTGCGGCTGGAACCAGAACCAGAATTGTAAGGTTCTACGTCACATTCACACGATCCCTGCAGCGTTGGCTCCTGCAGGCGGATGTGAGCGGCGCTGCTGGCATCAGGTGTTGAGTGGGATGGTAACATAGACATAGAGGCCCAGTGATGTGCAGCGTCTCGTGTTGTTGTTTACCTCTGTAATGAGCGGCGTTAACATGCACACATTGGGACGTGTTACATAACTGCAGCGCTGTGGATGCAGCAGGGAAAAAATTGATTTTTTTTTTTCCATTTTCTCTCCTCTGGGCTGTGTGCTCAGCTGGCTGTGAGTTGAACAGAGCTGACACAGAGCGAACGCTGCCTCCGAGCGGCCGACCCGTCAGTGGGGTTGGTGTTTGGCTGTTGTCTCATCGTCCATTCACTGAGGTTTTATCTCTGCAGTGGTCACTCCTCTCTTCTTCTTATATAACTGATCTTCTCCAATTTCTCTTCTCCTTCCCCACCCACATCACCTCCTGTCTCCTTGCATCACGTAGGTGCGTACAGCCATAGCCAGGGGGGACATGGTGACGGCGGAAATAGCCTCCCGTGAGGCTCGCAACTTCTCCTTCATCAGCCTGGCCGTGGGCATCGCCTCCATGGTGCTGTGCACCATCCTGACCGTGGTGGTCCTCATCGCCTCGCAGCATCACGACGACGACTGGGAGCCGTAACTCTGCCGCACAAACGATGAGGGAGAGAAAAAAAAAATCAACACACACTCTAACCTTCTAACTGTTACTTCATGGCCTGGCGGGAGTAGGAAGGGGTTAAACCAAAATCATTGCTGGGACAAACACACTCCTACACACACTGCACTAAATTATAATCCAAACTAACTCCTTACCAAATCAAAACATCCAAGATTAAAAAATAACATTTCAAGCTGCTTTAAAACCATAAATATGACAAATTAACATGAGCACTGCAGATAGAGTATTCAGGAATCTGCCCCCTCCCTGCACTGCCACCTGCAGGATGTATCATCAGTGCATCTGAGGTTTTCTAGCTGGTTGACCACTGGAGCCGTACACCTCTAACCCAGCTGTGTCATATTTTCACTTGCATTTTCGAGAACAGGAAGGAAAGGGTTAATGATAGGACAGCATGGTTTGCCAAAACTAATGAAAAAAAAACATAGAAGAAAAAAGAGTCCTGAAGAGCATAATATATTACAATATTATTATACTTCGTAGTGTTTGTTTCCAAGACACTCGAAATGGGAAAAATCACGACTATGTTAGTCTTTCCCACACAGTTATATAACAGAGTTAGAGGATGGAGATATAAGACAAATGTAAGAGAAGCAGAGAGTGGACGACAGAGATGCTACGATGACTGAGCCAATCAGAGAGAGGAACAGAAGAATACACTCAGTTACCCAATAGTACTCTGGAGTACACACTGTAAAAGCCTAGGCATGGATAAACCGTCCAAACTATATAATTGGTTTGTATAGTGATTGCTCCTCTTCCTTTTTCCCTGCAATGTCCATGTTTTCCCACTGGATGGCGTTGAGCAGGATAAAAGCATTTTAGTATTTTGCATGACCTTATGTTAGGTAGAGGAATGCTCCATCTTTTATGCTCCTGACCCGGCCATGTGTCCCAATTTATAGTCAACCGTTTGCCCACACCTGTATTAGCCAATAGAACACTGCGTACGATCTCGTCTAGGTAAACAAAACTATTAACGATCGTTCGCAAATATGCTTACAGTATATCAAAATGAGAATCTTATGTTTTTAAGCCAAAACTTTTGCATGTGTTGCAAAAGACTCCCGAAATCGGAACTAAGTATTTTAATTATTAATTAAGTTATATTTGATGAACCGTCTGGAGTTTTCTTACGTGAGGGACCTCCACTCAAATCCCGTCTTGTGCTGCGTAGACAGCAGTGATGTTGGGGGGTTTGGGGTCCAACACCGAACACACACACACACACACACACACACACACCCAGCCAAACAAGACCCAATCACAATAGTTGATAAACATAACTTGCGGAAGCAGACACTGATTTTTTTTTTTTTTCACTCTCCAGTTCAGTCTACGCTGCTGCCACCAACACCCAATCAAATCACTCGCTGCACTTTTGACACTGGCGCTACAGGAAACACATTGAAAAGTGTGTGTGTTAGGAAAGAAAATGTGTGTGTGAACCTTCTAGTCTAATATAAACTAAAAAAAAAACAGTGTTTATTTCCACGTCTAGTGTTGGAGTGATGGTTGGACTAATACACATTAACACACACTCACCAAATGGACTCACCGTGGAGTATTTATCCGTCCTTTGTACAGTGTGTTCCACGGAGGTTTTAGACGATTGGTAACTTATGATAAATCTGTGTTTGTTTATCTATTTAAAGGTCTTTTATTTATTCATTTTTATACGTTAATGCTGTACATGGCTTGTTTATCGCAGTTACTCTCTGACACCTGGAATCGGCATAAATCGTAAAAATTGTACCAACTTTGTAGGAATCAGGCTATTTATTGGTGTAACTGTCACCGTTTTGGTTTTTCCAGATTTTCTGTTGGAATTGCACCTACAGCCCTGAGACATTTGTGTTCAAACATCTGCAGATATCGGTATCGGACGATATCGGAATCTGAAATTAAGTGTTTGGTCAGTATTAACAAGGAGTTAAAACAGGACACCCCTAGTTATAAGTACGACTGTGCTTAGTAAATGGAATCAGAATTACAGACTGACTCAGACATTTGCAAAGTTCATTTAGGCGTCCGCCTGCTGGACAGACGTGGTACTGCACGCGACTACATTTGTTGGACTCAAAACGACACAGATTTGACCTGCGGATACGATTATGGACATTAGAGACACTGGACACTGGACAATAGTTCATGCTCAGAAATAAAGAAAGTTTCGAGGTCTTTTCATCACTGATACAGTTTTTAGTAGAAACCAAATGACAGGAAGTCGCTGCTTGGAATCCTTGCTTATATATTGCATGGTAAATATAGATTAAATTGAATGGTTGCCTTTTTTGTGCAGACACAGCATCTCTAAGCTAATGTGTGGAATATTAACAAATAGATCCTGTAAGCGCTTACAGTATTTTTGGACTTGCCAACCTTTTTTTTTTTTTATTGAAATTGGCCTTTTTTTGTTTTGTTTGCAGATACTGTAGTTCTGCAGCGTACGGTCTGTTTGTGTTGCACATCTCTCAACTATTTAACCTCAGACGCTGTGGGTGAATCTTTGACGCGCTGCAGCCCTGCATGTCGTCCTAGGTTTGTTTTTCTGATATTAAATATTTAGGAGAGTTTGCGAGTGATGAAGTGGTCACGTGACGTAGCTTCACTGTTTTTGTGAGTTGGCTTCTTCTCTGCACAGCCGCGACGTCACGGTGCGAAGTGTCATCCGTGAAGATATGAACTGAAAATGAATGTTAAGGAGTGAAAACACAGTTGCCTGTTGTATGGTAGCACTTTCTGACTGGGTTTCTCTCTCTTCTCGGCTTTCTCTCCCCCCACGTGAATGAATGGACCTATGAACATATCTCTTTTCCTCCTTCAGACTTCATGACGATGCTATTTTTAACAAAAGAATTCTACATTTAGAGTATATTTAAAAAAAGATAACTATTGTGTTGACGTGGTGTGAGAAGGGTCTGAGTCTGAGACCAAACTTGTGCCAACACACAGTGTCAGGTATTGATGTATGAAAACAATATTCGGGTTTATGTTCATCAGAGTTTTGTGACTTGTATGAGGAAATATATTTGGATTAGTTAGCCTTTATTGGCTACTGGTACCTTCAACTTCTGAATGTCGTCTGTTCTGTTATTCACTAAGTAAATCAACACAAAAACATTGTTTGGTGTTTGTTTTCCTCCCTGACAGTAAATATATGTTCAATGCACTTTTCATGTTGTGATACAATCCTAAGAAACAATGTTTCCCAAATGATTTTTTGCCACTGGAAGGAAATTTACTGGAAGGAATTGAAGAAAGACACAAAGATCCTCTTTAAGGGAAATAATTTATCTTTTTTTAGTTTTCATAACTCCTTGCTGCCACCTAGCGGAAAATTATCCAATTGTTCTGTCTTTCTTATATTGACAAGCGTAGACGAACTATAGGCAGTTATTAAATAAATCCTTGTTTTCAGAACCAATCAAGTGAAACTGGATCGATCTCCACAGCACAGAGTTTGGGCAACACTGCAATAAAATATAAAATAAAATAACACAGATTTCTAACATTCCACTGTTTGACAAACACTGACTTTTGACATTCTGTTCTTCACACACTGAGTCTGTCGTGAGTGAAGTAACAGAGTCAGCTCTAGTTTGGACAGTGTCCCCCGGCCTTTGTTTCCAGACAGGACTCTGCAGGATCTTGACAGATGTTCTCCTTCATCTCCTCTCTGGTTTCCCAGGGAATCGAACCCTCCACACGTGTCCTGATCCTGTGCTTCACACTCTGGAGTTCAGTCTCCTCGTTGTGTCGATGGCTGTGCTGCAGCAGTTGTTTCTGAACGATGAATAAAGCATAATGTTGGATGGTGAGCGACGTGATGGTGTCGTCTGTGTCTGTGTCTCCCTCCAGCCTTTCTCCATCCTCTCTCTCTCTCTCTCTCCCCCCTGTGCTCTCCCCTCTCTCCCATCATCACCACCTTCTATTTATAGTTGCCCTGCTTTTCTTCCACTCCCACTGTCGGAACATGAACTCCAGTGTCTCTCACTATCTTGTGCTCTATCACAGAAGCCGCAGCAGTTTTACTGAGTGTCTTACAGCTGCTCAGCTTCTTTGTGCATTTGATGCCATTTGTTTTACTGCTGCATGAATGGAGTTTGTTTATAACTTCAACACAGAACTTCACGCAGAACCAGGGATTCTGGAAGATAAAAAAGCATTTATCACTTTTATTTAATTCTTTAACTGGACCGTATTGTACTTCCTTGTGGACCAATGTTGGCCCTCAGGCCGTATATTTTACACACCTCTTGTACCGTATGTTTTACTCAAATGTCACTTTCACTTTTAGTGATAGAATAGATTTGTGTTCTATAAAAAATCCGTCCATCTTCACCTACTTTTCCATGACCAGATTGCAGGGGCAGCAACGTCTTCTCCACGAACGCCACCCAAATCACACTGCACTGCACCATACCTTCCTACAGGTGGCAACTTACCTGGGATGTGAACTTTGGAGTTCCACACCAGTGACAGAGTAGGCTGTTCTAAGAAAGATGCATAAAGTTAAATGAAGTTATTGTTTTAAGTAAACAAAGTGATGACATAATGTCGCCAGTGGGGGCAGCGAACATGACACAGAACAAGCGTGGGCAAAATAAGGCCCGGGGGCCGGATGTGGGCCATTTACCTTTATAAATCGGCCCAACAAACTCGTCCAGATTATATAATTGTGTTTTATTGAGATTATTTCTCCTCTTCCCTGCAATTTGCCTGGATTATGTATGACATTTACATGTAATTTGTCTTATTTGACTGAGCAGGAGGTTGGAGGGAGGAGACTAAAGGTGGGCCTGGAGCCAGTCTGTGTGCACCGATCACAGATGGCCGTTTAGCCTCCCGAGGTGAAGTGCCGTCTCGCGGATCATTTCACTTGGCCTCACGCCGCACGTCTTGGTCCTCCACCACGGTCCCAGCATGCCTCTGGTGCAGCCACGCTGCTCTGCCTCCCTGCGTGTGTTTGTATGGTCCCGCAGCTTCTCCCCTTGAGCCGTCATCCTGGCTGCACCGTCGGGACTGATGGATGACCCGGTCCTGGTGCTGCTGCAGAAACTCAAACTGTTTCAGCCTTTAAACCGTATCGTGTTTAATGTGTGTGAAAAAAATACTGAGTTGTTTTTTTTTTTCATTTTAATACTTTTGTGTTGGTGTTAAGTTACAGTGTTGTGCAAATGATGTGTTCAAAGACCTTCTATTCTCTGTTGTTAGAAGTACAACTGCTGCATAAAGGACATGGTTGTCTTCACAGATGTTCAAGCAGGTTCTCAGTCACCGAGGTTGTTCAGTCATCACTGGTCAGATGTTTGGACCACAGACATGTTCACGAGTCAAAAGTCAATACTTGAGTATTTTTATGTGACTTAAATGCACCGTTTTTCCTTTTTCAGAACCTGTTTAAAGTTCTTGTGAACCTCTGATACAAAGTTCTGTCTCAAAAAAGTTTTTCCTCTGCACCTTCTCTTCTTCCTTTAGGGGGTTTCATTCCATATTTAGGAGTTCTTCTTCATCCCCTTGCAGAACATTCTAAAAAGTTCTATTTTTGTCTTGTTAGAACTCTTTTTTTCATCTCTCCAAAACTTGTTTAAGTTCTTTGTTGATGTTCCACATCTGAATCTGGTGTTTTAGATTTCTTCTCCAAACGCCTGGTTACTTCAGTTTCTCAGAGTCAGTTTATCTCCAGTCTTTACTCCTCCGTTACTGAAGGATCTTCTGCTTGATGTATTGACAGAGACAGACAGTAGTGAAGCTGCAGTGACTCCTCCTGGATCGGAGGCCATGGTGCGATGAGTCTGACAATCGCTTTGAAACCAGCAGCTTGACATAGGTGGCGCTGTAGGTCATCAGGAGTTGGAAGGCCTGAACCTGAACGGACAAAACACAGTTTAGGACAGGATACAGATGGACACGTCCATTTCCATTATAAATATATACATTTATGTGTAAATTTATGTTTACAAAACATCCCAATTTCTCCCACCCCAATAATTATTCAAGCGAAAGTCACTAGATGGCAGCATTGCAGCTCATGTTAGTAAATAATTTTCTGATACATCCCGGGACAACCCTTGTTAAGACAACCTCAAATACAGAGCAGAAAAAAACAATCAATTATCAATCAAAGATGGAGATTGATCTTCAAGCTTGTAGTTCTTCTCACCTGAGCAGGTAAGGAAAAGTCAGGGACCAGGCTGTAGCTGACAGGGACCTTAGTCCCCGCCTGCTGGACAGATGTGGAACTACCGCCTGCGCTATTATGCTCCAGCAGTGGCCTCTGTTCTTCCAAGTCGGGCTGATCTCCATCTGAGACCCCAACCTCGGGGTCCGACGCCCCGACCTCGGCCACCAGTGTGAGGTTGGACATTTTTTTCTTGAGCTTTTTCTGGTAGAGAGTTAAAAAAAAAGTCAAATCGAATCAGATGACTCACATTTCTTTCAGAGCAGCTGAGCTGACCATGCTTTATAGATTGAATTTCCGTTGTCCGGAAGAAATATCCAGTCATCAGCAGCTTATGTTGCATTAGCAGGGATTCTAAAATGACAGAGTGAAATCGATCAGTATCAAACCTGGGTTTCGTTCACCACAAAGCTGAGTTCTTCTAACTCCTCAGTCAGTGTCTCCAGGCAGGGGTTGATGTCCCAGTAAACAAAAAACAGCTGAGGAGACACATCAGTCAAATGTTTATTTCATATTTACTTTTAATGTAGTTCCAGAACATATTCACCAGGTGGCGCTGTATTGTACTGAAGCACCTGTATTTTACCAGTACAGTTCTGCACCCAGTCGGACACGCCCACCAGCAACTGGTGTTTCGCCAACAGCTCGTTCACCTGGATTAACCGAACATCCAGGTTCATGTTAATCTGCAAAAGGAAAACACACACAATCACATGATTTACGACAAGAAAAGTAGGCAACAATTTTCATTTCATTGTTTACAAACATGAACCTCCCCTCCCTCTCCTGCAGGTGGAGCTATAAACCCTGTTGTTGAGTTGGTTGACTGTACAGACATCATATCTGCTCACTGTGTAATAATATTTCATACTAAAAAAAAGAAACGCATTTAATTTTGAGGTAAGACTTAAAGGTGCACGTGCCAAACTGATGGCTCGTGGGCCAAATACTGTCCGACATGTCAAGAACTTCTGATTCTGATATCAACTGATACCAATACACAGCCCGAAATTGAGGTAAACATCTCAGGATGTTTGATTCAAGCAAATTTGACAGAACTCCAGCATTTATCATCACATTTTCACAGGAATAAATATTTCTGCTTTGTTGCTACTATCCCAGCTCTATTTACCTCCTTGTTACTGCGATTGAGGATGAAGATGATGGCAGTGGTGAGGAGGATGGAGACCAGGCTGACACAGAGACACAGGACCCAATAATCACTGACAGGGATGTAGAGGTGGAGAGTGGTGAAGACGCCGCACCACAGCACCACATACAGCACCTGGAGTATGGAGGACACCAGATCAGCATCGTCTGTGCAGTTAGATGTTCAGGTCTGGTGTTGATGGATTGTCTTACCGGTGCCATCAGGAAATGAAAGTAGGCCGAGTTGAAAACCATGAATCTCCTGACGGAGGGAACGTCCAACGCTGTTCTTAAAGGAACCTCTAGTTCTGTGACTGGGATCTAACAGACAAACATCAAATATTAAGTTTTGGAGAATCTTAAATTTCTCTGGTTATTGTTTCATTTTCTGACCTGGAAGCCTTTGTTTTCCAACACTCTTCTACACACAACCAGGTTGAAGGTTGGGTCTAAGGCCGAGCAGCTGGACACGGACACAACACATTGACCTGAGAAGGAATGGACAGTGAGTCCAGGGAGAGACAGACGGTACAGAAAGTACAACGTGGGAGAAAATTTCTGTTTAATTGTCGCATCATTTACCATTTGACCATTTTTTCTTCTCCCCTTCAGGAAAAACTTCGTCCTCGTCTTCCATGTTTACAGACGTCACCGAGTCCTGGAGGGAAATTAATCATTCAATGAACAAATACAGACACAACAACAAACAACAACTTGTGACACATTATTTCCGCATTTTTGGTTTTAAAGTGAAACATGTTTCAGGCTGGAATGGAATCCATGACTTTTCTCTGTCTGATCAGCTGAGGTTTTAACCAAATAATGATGGAAAAGTCAAACTTAAACAAAGGAAAAGTTGCTGTTTGTCTACGCTGCTGAAAACTTTTATTCAAATATAAACTTACAGACCGTATATTTTTTCTAATGCTGCCAAAATACCCACAATGCCACAGCCGTCTATAAATAAGTCAGATACACACTGTACTTTACTGTATAAGGAACTCACCAACTTCACTTACTTCACAGTGGTTAAAATCCCAGAAACCAGTCCAAACTGCTGAGCTGCTGCGTCTTAGTGTTGACCAAACCAACGCCCTCCTCTACATTTCTGCTTTTTTTTTTCTTCTTCACGATTGCCTGTGTCAAAGCGACACCAGAGTGTGAAAATTCAGTCATTTGTGCTGCTCTGCATCAGTCACGGTGTTTAACATCTTTCTCAATGTTCTGTTCTTTCACCATCACATCATCTGCTGTCGTTTCACTTCCTGTTCTTTATTAGAATTCAACCAAACCCAGATGGATCAATATGGGCAAATATCACACCAGGAATTCTAGTGCTGACGTCAAATGTTAAAGTATTATTATTATCAAATACAAATTTGTAACCAACTAAAGTTATCTCTGAAATATCTATGTATGTTAATAGCTTATAACACATGTTTTTAAACCTCTGTGAACCCTGGTGAAGTCAGTCAGCTGCAGTATCTTGGAGGTGACGCCACCTATCAGTATTTTTCAGTATGAAACACTGCGTTATCTTACTCTGTCTGTTTTCACACACTGTTGTGGCTGCTGTTGTGACAGTTTCCAAAATAAAACACCTCCTAGACTGATTTCAAAATGATCTGTTGGTCCTGGAATCTTAAAATCAACAGAGTGAGACTGCAGTAGATTTTAATTCTGTGTCCCAGTGAAGTCTGGTTCTAGTGACTGACAGACCAGCCCTGGTCCGAGGACCGGGAGTTGAGGACCCCAGCTCTGGATGATGCACAGGAAACAGCAAAAAGGAGAATAATGTTTTAGAAAATAATGAAAATAAATGAGCCCTACCATCACATTAGAGAAGCTGTAGTCACCTCACACTCTGTTTCACATCGCAGATGAACATCTCGCAGTTACGTTCAAACCCATTTCCTTCCTGTATTTTCTCTCTCTTTTCTTTCTGAGTTTCTTTCTTCAGTTTCAACCTTTCTTGCAGCGTGTGACTCGGATCAGCTCGGCCTCATGACTGCAGGAATGTGGTTCTACGTTAAACACACCCAACACAGCAAGTGCTGGGTGTAAACAATGAAAAAACAGTAAATGTAAATAGTTATTTTTTTTATATTTTGTCAAAAACTGGAAATCCAGAAGCTGGTTTGAAAAACATAAGATATTTCCATCCATTCTAAAAAATTCAACCCTTGTTAAAAAAAAAAAGATTAAGTCCCTCACAGAGTTCACATGTCATCTGCAATCATCATGGTCCATGGAGATTCCTGTCTGACCTCATCTGTCAATCTGTCCATCACTAAAGCAAACGAGAAGACGCTCAGGTCCTTCCAACAGCACACCTCACCAATGTTGTACTGTTCTCATACATATCCTGCACCAATCTAACATACTTCTCTGCCACTCCTGACTTCCTCATTCCAAATGACTATTCCTCTCTTGGACATCTGTGCCTCACAGGCATTACTAAATCTACAAATAAAATAAAATAAATGGTATATATCTATTGTACTACATATGCTAATCTTTAGTCACCATTATCATTAGGAGTCACCATATATGCAAAGTATTTATAAAATAAGGAACAAAACAAGAAAATAACTAATAAAGCCTCACCACTCTCAATTATATAGAATGTAGTTTTAGTGCCTGTAAAAATAGCTGGTTTATGCACAAATAAGTGTAATAAGTAAGTGTAATTTCTATGGAGAAAGTCCGCCATCGTGTGGACATAATTTGTAAGTATTTTAGACAGCATTTCGGTCTGGCAACAGCTTAAGTGTTTTAATTGATTATTCAATTATTAAATTTAATTGATTATTCATATTATCAAAATTAAGACAAATTAAAAAAAAAGTTTCAGAAGAAAAACAGTATGAGGTTCTTGGATATAAAAGAGAAGTTATGACAAAACGGAATTGCGGAAGTGTTTTTCCTCTTTTATTTTGGTAACCAGAAGTCACGTGGCCAGTCAGCCTAGGTCACATGATAACAGTGTTGCGGTGAAATTCGCAATGTCTTTGGTTTTCGGCACCTAACTCGGTCTGGGTGGTTTAATGTGGACGCTGGACCCGTTCGTTTGACCGAAGAAGCGGCTGAAGAAATCCTCGAGACCGAGTTCCATCATGGAGACCGGATGTTGTAGAGCTGCTCTCCCCGTTATCCTGTCGGTTTTGTTTGTCAGCGTCTGTCGCAGCAGTCCCGTGGAGGTAAGGCTAACTCTTTGTTTACATGGACTCGTAAGCTAAAAGCCCACTCGCATTGGATTGTTTGGTTTTGCAGATGGATCCCCGGGTGGTGGAAGAGCTTCTACTCTGGGAGAAAGAAGGAATGGGTGAAGTAAACACCTACAGAATCCCTCTGCTCACCTCCACCCCCGGTGGAAACCTGCTGGCTTTAGTTGAGGCCAGGAAAATGTCTGAGGGAGACGGAGGATCCAAGTTCATTGCTCAGCGCCGGTCCACTGACAGAGGTGAGTCCCAGAAAAACCGAACCGACAGACAGGTCTGTAACTGACAGGTGCCACGTCTGATGGTCATGTACTCATTGGTCACAGAAGAACCCCATTGTAAACATTATAGAGATGTATTTAAGGTCCCTGGTGGTCTAGTGGTGAGGATCTTAAATGTACTTATAATAAACATAAAATAAACCTTTTTAATTTGATTTGGGTTCGAATCCTCCATCTGCCAGGTTGGCACTCAGGTGCTCTGAGTGTAGCACCATCCCCACCCACAGGATGGCTCACCGCATGGTGCAGTGTGATTTGGGTGCCAGTCATGAAGACTGCCGGTCCTGGATATATGAAGATGTATGGATGAATGCATTTATAATCCATATCTTTCCTCTCTGTAGGAGCCACATGGTCTCCAACCTCCTTTATTGTCGACGATGTGAAGCTTCCAGACGGCCTGAACCTGGGCTGTGTGGTGGTGGACCAGGAGAAGCATGTAATCTTTCTGATCTACACCTTGTGCTTCCACTTCAACCACTGTAGCACTTCCAGCATCATGATGATAGAGAGCAAGAACGACGGCCTGAGCTGGAGCCAACCCAGAAATCTTTCCCTTCAGCTGGGTGTCCAGCCCTTTGCTCCTGGTCCAGGATATGGAATCCAGGTGAGGAAACAGCCGAGAGTTTAAAAGGAAATAGTTTATTTAAGATTCTTCAATTTTATGTATATTGGCATCTGTATCCCGTTCATAGAAGCGATATGAACCAGGGAAGGGGAGACTGGTGGTTTGTGGACATGGAAGTATAGAAGAGGACGGTATTTTCTGCATCCTCAGTGATGACCATGGACAAACCTGGTACAAAGGTGCAGGTCTCAGGAGCATCCCATACGGCAAAAAAAAGTCATGGATGGATTTAGTTCCTGATGAACCACAGGTGTGATTACCATTATCATTCATTATTCCCTCTGTCTGATAGACCTGCAGAATCTAAATTCTTTTGCCACTTTGTGCATTTACTGATAAGCAGAGAAGTCAGAGTGCCCTCTGCTGTTCATCGTTAAAAACAGCAGGAGTTTGAAGTGAATTGTCCTGTAATGACCATCAATGCTTTTCAATCCAACTCCACAGCTGGTTGAGATGTTAGACGGCACCATCATTATCAATGCACGGAACCAGTACAAGAACCACTGCAGCTGCCGTTTAATTGTACGCAGCCGGGACGGGGGACTGACCCTGCCCATGGAGGAGCTGTACTTCGACGAAGGGCTTACTGATCCGTCAGTCGCAGCAGGGGTTTTGCAGAAAGAGGGAGTGCTGTACTTCACCAACCCTTCCAATGCAAATAACAGTAAGAACCACTAATACTTATTGTGAGTTTGATATACCGAAATAAGTAAGATTCTGAGACATTTTTGGAACAATGATTCAACAGACCTCTGATGTTCTATATGTGTCAAATTACAAATAAATCAAAATGTAATCTAATTAAAATGAATAACTGTAAATTTTGCCAGTGTAGTGCAAGTGTATTATTCTGATTCACTTTTTTTTCAGGGCAGTCAGATGAAACTGCTGTATGTTAGGTTGTACAGTGACTGACAAAAGTGTTTCCTTTTTTTAATCTTCACACACAGGAGAAAACTTCACCTTAAGATGGTCGCTGACCAATGGAACGTCTTGGGAGAGTAAATCTGTCCAGATTTGGCCGGGACCAAGTGGCTACTCTTGCATGGCATCCATAGACACTGGCTTGATACGAGACAAAGAATATATATACGTCATTTACGAGAAGGGTCACGTAAACTATGACGAGACCATCTCATTTGTGAAGATCCGCCTGTACAGAGGGCTTTAAAAATGGGAAAACGCTAAGGTTTGGTTCAGATCGCTTGGGAATTTGACACCGTGACTGGACAGAAGTAACCACGAAAGGAAGATTTTGATTTTGAGAACATGTTTGCTTTATCTGTATTAATAATACATCTGCATATGGTTTGACATGCTGGTATTTTGCTAATTATTTGCACTGCACTATTATGATGACTTTGTATTAGTTCTTCTTAGACAAAATGAAATGAAATGTAAAAATAAAGTACTTTTTTAAAAGGTGAAATCACATATCTATTAAGTCAATCCTAATCTTTTAACATTGACAAGGTCGGTAAGAATCCAGGGTTCTCCTTCAGCCTCATTCCAGTCAAAAATTCAGCAATTCTGATTTTATTATTAACCTTCTGAGTTTTTCTGCAAACCATCTGTTTCAGGCGTCAAAACAAACTAAATTGGGACATTTTTCTTGAGGCAGCAGCAGTGTGAAGATAACTCCTTCAACAGATGGTGCAGCCTCCTCAGATCCTTCTGATCTTAACAGACTGTCTGGGATTACAGGACCAGAGTGGCCAGTCTAAGATGACTTCATTTTTTTTAATTACTAAGAAAAACTGATGCCCTTTCTAAAAAAGCATATGCTTGAAAATACCAATAAACACAAGGTTAACTTCACCTAGTTTGTGGAATGTATGGACAAAGATTTATATTTATTAATTTGAGAGACAGTTTATATCAAATAAAAAACAATGATTTACAATCAAATATTTAATCAGCTGTGATGGATGATTATCTACATAAATCAATATTCTTCAGGAGTTAAACTAACAGTCTATACCTTTTGTATACATTATATCAATACTGTTATTTTTTCAGGGGTTGCCACAGCAAGTCAACAATTTCCTTCTCACCCTGTTCTCTCCATATCCAACTAACTCCAACTACCATGTCCTCCCTCACTTTGTCTCTAACCTGCCAGCTCCATCTCTAGGATCATCATCTTCTACCAACGTGTCCATTCTCTGAACATGGCCAAACCATCTCAATCTATCTTCTCTAGCTTTTTCTCCTAACCTTCTTGTCCGTGTTGTTCCCTTAAACTACATAAATCAATCTGTTCTCCAGAAATTAAACCAACTGTCTCTATTTTGAATGCATTGTATCAATGTGGCTTCTTTCGATTAAAACACTACAGTATATTCAGTTAATTGAGTTAATAAGACTTATTAATTAGATATTAGAAAACATCGATAAGACCTATTTAATTAGATAATAGTTGAGTCATGTTTAATAGTCCTTAAACATCCCTATTGTTGTCATGACACAGTGAATGCATCACTGTTGTAGATAGGAAGCCCTTTAAATCACATTAAAGTCACGTCTTAAAGTTGATTCTTATCTTATTTTTATTTTTTTAATCATGTCCAAAGATTCTGAATGTGTGAGAAATGGACCCAAAAAGATCCCTCACCTATCGAACTTTTCAGTAGCCGTTGACGGCTCCTAAGGTAACGAATCGAAACCAGAATAACAACATTTAGTTTCTATTGTTTAATATTTTAGGAGAACCTCGGGGAGTACAGGTAAGGCGGGTACACTTTTTTATTAATATCCACTGTAGCTCCAGAGTGAAAAGGACTGCGCGGTTATTGTACTGTAATTACCGTTTGTGTTGGACCATGCAGGGGGGATAACGTTGCTCTGCTCTCCGGCTCATTTGCTAGAAAAGCTACACGGCGATAGTAGCGGAGCGAAGCTCACTCTCTGCGGTATAACCTCGAGACCAAGTCGGGACAAGACCAGGTCAGTGCCCGCAGTGTTTGAACACTTGTATGTAAACAGAGACCACAGTTAAAGCTCATTTTGTCCAGTGAACTCCATATCGACTGAGTCGATGTGGTATTTTGTGGATTTGTGGACTTATTTTTCAGCCTACGTGAGGCGGATGCCCTAGTTAGCTTCAGTAGCACAGCCTGGTTAGCTTTCCAACATTTGTTGTTCATATTTGGTTTTATTAAAACGGTTCTTGTTCGTAATCGATAATATTGGTATAGTCGTTATTGGATAAAATGACATTTGGAGCTCCTGTAGTTTGATGTCGTCTTGTTTAGATGACATTCGCGACAAAGCGTTAGCACCATGGGCTAACTGAGTAGAATCAGCACCAGTCAGTACAACGTAATCAGGTTAAACATTTATAATTTCTACAGGTCGTGTACTAAAGGCAATATTCTTTACATTTTCTTTTTAAAATTAATTGATATAATAGCCATGGTAAACCATACGTTTTGGATTTAACGTTAGTGTCCAACGGGCCTTCCTCCAGCGCCATTTTGTTTTGTTCTCCTAATAAAATGTTTTTTTTTCTGCTGTCCCTTTACATGCTGCGAAAGCATGAATTATATTCCACAATGACCCATATTTACTTCGATACGTCGGTTCGTTAACAGGGCCGTTGCTTCTTGGTGCCATTGCTGTAACATCAGCCGAAGAAACCGCAAACTATTGAAATTCATTATGAAACATGAACGCAGTCCCCCTCCCTACGCCAACGCCAACACTGCCCTCTGTTAGACTGTTATTCTGTTAAAATACCAACATAAACACGTTCACGTATCAGCTTCAGTATTATTTTATTTATTATTTAATGTGAAGACCCTCGTCACGTTTACTATGCTCATACTAGCACAGTGGGCAACTTTGAGCGCAATGAGTGGGGCAGTGCCATGCTCGGTCGACCTCAGTCGTAACCTAGCAGTTGGTGGATTCGAACTCGGAACCCTGCGGACCCCTGTCCGGTTCCTTAACCGCTAGGCCACCACTGCCCCATCACCAATCACGTTGAGGTCCACTCAATGCAATAGGATAATTTTGATTGTGATCATGAAATTAATGATGTTATATTTAATTTAATGTGCATATGTAAGAGGCTGAAGTAGAGATGGAGAAATGTTGCCCCAAATTACACCCTCCTTATTGTCCCAGTACACACATTAATAAAAGGATTGAATCATATTAAAAAGGTCTAAACTTTCTCTGATGGCAGTGTGTGTAGTCTTTACGTTATTTATCACAGACTAACAAATCATTAATGGGTTTAAACATCTTACCTAGTTGGATATTTTCAGGAATGTGGTGATTAGGGGGACAACACAGACAGGAGGGTTGGGAGAAAGGCAAGAGAAGCCACATTGAGATGGTTTGCACGTGTTCAGAGGAGGGACAGTGGGTACACGTTGGTAGAATGATCCTAGAGATGGAGCTACCAAGTGGGAGACGAAGAGGAGATTGATGGATGCGGTGAGGGAGGACATGGAGGTAGATGGAGTCAGAGTTAAGGATACAGAGGACAGGGGGAGATGGAAGTTGTTGACTCGCTGTGGCAACCCCTGAAACAAATTTACCTTTCATAGTGGAAAACCCTATGACGTTATAGTGAAATATGCATACAAATTTATAATGTTAAGTGTGATGCTCATGTTAAAGTAGCTACAGCAGGTAATGTCAGATTAGTGGACTGTTCATCCTTTTTTTTGGCATGCATTTTTGCATGGTATCGTGCTGCTGCTGCAGTAGTGGCGTCGCCATGTGGCTGTCTTTCCTTGTTAATCCCCATACAGCATGTAGTTGATCAACTGTCCTGCGACCTAATTTTCTAATCTCATCGGCTGTCCGCAGTATAGCGGGAGTTTTTTTTTGTGTCTGTAGCTACAAGTCAAGCTGGGCATTTTATGATTTTGTTCCTTTTGTTGTTTCTTTGAGCTTTGATTGAATTGTAGCTTCATTTTGCAACCTCCCTCTGCACTCTGCTGATTAGTTCTTTTCAAAATGCATGAAATGAATTAGTGCCACCTGGCAGTACACCCAGACCTAATTTGCTTCAAAATATTGTTTAAAATAAGCAGAAGGGACATTTTATTTAATCTTGCAGTTTAAATGTGGACCAATCATCTCTTCTGGGTACTCAGGCCTAATGGGACGCTGGTGCATTGGGACAGCAGCAGCAGTTCATGCTGCCAGATGCATCCATACCATTGTAATTTGGACAGATGTCTGCACAGTGTGTTTTATTGATGTGATGAGTACAAGCTTAAGGCCTGGCAGTTTCCATGGAGCCAACACCGTCTCAAGGCAAAGCATAGACCAATATCATTTAAAATGTGTTGCCATAGAAACCGTTGCCCTGCTTTTTCCTTTGTACAGTTTTTAGCGATAAGTTGTTTAGTCATGCACTTTTCTAAGACTGCTAAGATTGTGTGGTATTGGTGTGTGTGTGTTTTTTTTTTTTCATGGTCTATAGTGAGTTGTGCTAATAATTTTCATTAATAAAATATGTAAACATTATTAAATGTTCCCGCGTAAATTTGACCTCCTTAATGTGCTCTAGCACACCCGAGAAGATAGTTTTATCACTACTCCTGTTCTGCTATGGCATCGTATTAAGTGTTAAAATTAAGATGATCAAAAATGACTTTATGATTTATGAAATGACTTGAATGATTATTCAAATATTCCCTAATGGTCCTCATAAACTGAGAGGGACATCATAATCATAATACCTAGCGTAGACCATTGGTATTTACAATAACTTCAAAAATCATCTGTACGTCAGCGTTGGCTTCTCACGCAGCTGCTGTTAAAGGGCCACACCATCTGTTAAGTTACAATTGCAGTTACTATTGTTCCTGACAGAGCTGCCCTGGACAGGAGCTAATGGCAGGTGTGGCATCAATGGCTGCGACGTTTTGTGAGGGCCTTGTTCACTTTGCCCTCGTCACAGCAACTGATGACTGATCTCTCACAATTGATGGTGTTATAAGAGTGATATTTATGTGTATTTAATGCCTGCTATCACTTGTCAAGAACAACTGCGTGTAATTGTACCACGCATTCCTGCTTGACCTGAAAACTGTGTGGATTGATTTTGTGGCTTTAAGGTCATTCAAGTTCAGTCAATGCATTTAATGTCATATACATCAGGGTTGAGTGTTTTCTGGGAGGGTTGTTTGGAAATTCCTGTAGATCGGAAGCTTTTGAAATAACAATTTGACACATGTAAAGACACCATTTCTTTTTGATTGACACCTGTGCGTCTTCAGTCTCAGGGCTCACCATACTCAATGAGCGGACAGCGCAATGTCAGAGCGCTCTGGGCAAACTGCAAAGGGGAAGGAAGGCAAAACCAAGTATGCGTCTCTCAACCTGTTTGATACATACAAAGGAAAGAGCCTTGAAACACAAAAACCTGTTGGTGAGTATGGTGGCTCTGTCACATTTTTCTGTCTTCGTCACATAAGTCGTTTACCTCATTAGCTGTTCTATAACGAGTAATGCAATGCTTATACATTAGGACACTGTCAATTTTTTTACACATTATATATATATATATATATATATATATATATATGCGTGTGTGTAAACAAATGCCCCTCTTACTTCTTTCTGCATCAGTTCCTCCTCGCCATGGCCTACAGTCACTTGGTAAAGTTGCCTCCGCACGGCGTATGCCACCCCCTGCTAACCTGCCCAGTCTGAAGGCAGAGAACAAAGGCAACGATCCAAACGTCTCGCTCGTTCCCAAAGACGGCACAGGATGGGCAAGCAAACCGGAACAAGCGGACCCAAAGAGGTTAGTGGGTCTGACCTTTTAACAAATTAATTTTATTTGTGCTTTGTAAAATTGGGATTTGGAAAATCTACTTGGATTTGACAGCACCTTCTGATGTGTTTTGATTTCTCCAATGTCAGCGCTTGATCTGTTTTACTTTTGTTTTCTTAGTACCGATGCGTTGTCAGCACCGCAGCCGGAATCGCAGCAGCCTGTGGCTTCACAGATACCTGCACCGACCCGCCCGAGAACACCTCCAGCACCAGAGGTACTAATAGTTCACTTTAATGATTCACATAGTTTGTGAAAATAACACCAGAGCAACAAAGGACATGCATCTAAGAGAACAAATTTATGTTTCTCAGGCTCTGGCCCCAGTTTCAACCCAGGCCGTAGGGGCAAGGTCCTGGGCACCGGCCAGTGTTACACTTGGAACACAAGGAGATGGTATGTCTTTTTTAAACATGCATTATAATGAATTTTGAAACATTTTTTAAGGTGATATGTTGAACAGTGAAGGTAAACCTACATATTTTTTTGCAGGTGGAAAGGGATCAAACCTACCGTCGCCATTCTCTCGCGAGGAATTTCCCACCCTGCAGGCAGCTGGCGACCAGGACAAAGCTGGCAAAGAACAGGGCACTGCAGATCAGTGGTATGGGCCAGGACCAAGCCTCCGCCCCCAGAGTAAGTTTTGAGTACTAATCACTGTTATCAATGTTCTCGTTCATTAAAGTTGTTTACCAGACTACATCTTCCTTTCAGACGTCACAAGTTGGCGGGACGGTGGGGGCCGAGCACTGGCACCCATCCTGGCTGGGGAGGGGGCGGCGGAGGGTGGCAGCGGTGGGACTTTGGTGATGGATGGGGCAACTGGGGTCCCCACTCCGAATTCCCAAACCCACGGGCCACCTAGAAACCCTCCTGCAGGCAGCCCTGCCTTGCCTCTGCCCCAGCCCCCAGTGGGCCCAGGCTTTACCACATACAGAGGGATAATGCCTCACTTTGTAAGTTTCATCATAGCTTTTCTCTCTTGTTCTGACTGACCTGATAGATGTTGTATTAAACCTGTTTTTTTTTTCTTACTTCAAGATGTATCCTCCATATATTTCCTTCCCGGGCCCCTATGGCCCTCAAGGGCCCTACAGGTTCCCGCCACCTGGGGATGGGCATGCTCCAAGGTTTGTTCTATGCATGTTTTCCGAGCCCACGGCAGCACCGTTAACTGAGTACAACGGTTAACAAAACCTTCCATTATTATGTTGTAGGTTTTCTCGTGGGCAAAGTGGTCCTGACAGCAGGCACGGTGGCCCACGTGACACAGGTGGAGAGGTGGTGAAGCGACCCTCTATCCTGAAGCAGGATGACCTGAAGGAGCTGGATGAGCTGGACCATGATGGAGATGAAGGCTGGGCAGGTAGAGTAATTTGAACACATCATTGTAAGTCATTCTTTTAATAATGTATTGTTATTATAAAAAGCTTCTCTTCTTGTAATAAGGTGCTCATGAGGAGATTGACTACTCTGCTAAGTTGAAGTTCAGTGATGATGAAGGAGAGGAGGAGGCAGAAGAAGAGACTGATGAGAAAGACTCAAGGTATGTGATACACAGTCTTTGTGGCTGTGGCAGGAAATGTTATTAAACAATATTGCAGCTTTCATCTAAGGTTTCATCTTGTCTCAAATGTAGTGAACAAGGACAGGAAGTCCCCCCTGCAACCTCTCGTTCTCAAGCTTCAGACAGTGGTGGAGACACCTGCCGCACTCCTCCATCCAATACTGACAACGGTCCCCAAACTTCCTCCAGCAAGCCAGGATGGGCCGAGGAGGGAGGCAATGGATGGGGGGGCCCGGGAGCATCGTCCAACTACCAGGTGCAGTCATGAGAAGTGTTGAAAACCTTCTGAATCTGGACTAGACCTGGATTTAAATTAAAAAAAAATAGATTGAGAAATTAAACTTTAAGTGTTAAATAATGTAAACTCTTAGCTGAGACTCAGTGGTGACAATGTTGGCGTGTTGGGATTTGTGTCTTTGGCAGTGTAGATTTCTTTTGGTGGAACATACAGTAGCTAATTGTGTCTGCCTGTACATAGGGGCGCAGGCCTGGACTGGGTGGTCCCCGGGAGCAGCCCTCCCCACCACCTGGGCCGCTCCTTGGACAAGGGCCCTACTCCTTTTATCGACAGGTAGCCATTCTGACAGGGCTTCATAGAAAAACCATTTCTATCATTATCTCATCCACTGCCTGCCAGTTAAATAATCTTTTAAGGTTTTTTTTTTTTATTCCATTTGGTTACAGCTTTTACAAACCATCTCACTGTATTTCTTCCAGTAGGATTGTGGTTGCACCATCTGCTCTAAAGATGTCATTAAACTAAAAGCAACCTTGTTTTTCCCCACATGCTCAGGACCTGCCAAACAACCAGAGTGCACCTGTAGGCTCTGGTAAGCCTGGAACCCAGCATCAGCCAGCCACGGGGGCCCCTGCAGCTCATTCTCAGCCAGGCTTACTGGCTCATGCGACCCAAGGAGAAGATGAGGATGAAACCTGGCGTCAGCGAAGGAAACAGTCTTCTACTGAGATTTCCGTTGCCGTGGAGCGTGCTCGCCGGCGACGTGAAGAGGAAGAGCGCAGGATGGAGGAGGAGAGACGTGCAGCCTGTGCTGAAAAACTGAAGAGGCTGGATGAGAAGCAGCAACAGCAGCAGACGAGCTGCAGCGGCAGCACAGGAGGTGGAGCAAGCAGCAGCAAAACCCCAAGCCTTGATGGAAATTCAACCACTGCCACAGCAGGCAGCCCAAGTCCATCAATTTCAGCATCTGCGTCTTCCCCCAACATCAGCCAACCTCCTTCACCTTGTGTTGATCCTGAGGAGCCTCCAGTGCTGCCTCTCCCACCAGGATCGAGTCCCGGGGTTCCAGACAGACAGCGAGCTAGTAGCAACAGCAGCTATGACTCCAGTGCAGGTGAGTTTCTCCTGCATGCAAATTATGGACAAAGTTGGTTATGAAGGTTGATGAATGATCTCAAAGTATTTTCCCCATGAATAAAAACATCTTCCTCTTGATGCAGATACCCAACAGGGTCCGCAGCCAGCTGTGCAGCAGCAGCCAATTCAGCCCCCGTCTGATGTTGCCGTGCCAGTAGAGAGTAAAGAAGAGACCGTGAGCACACCACACATCCGTGCAGGAAGTGGAGGCGAAAGGGGAATTGACACAGTGAAGATAGAAACTGTCGGAGGAGCAACAGGTCGTCAAGTGGGTGGTCCAATAAGTCAAGGCTACTCAAAGTACCAGAAGTCTCTTCCACCTCGATTTCAGCGGCAGCAGCAGGTGTGGCTCTTGTTTGTTTTTGTTTATGTCTATAATTTAATTTATAGACAAAAAAACTCTACATATATCTCAAAAGAACCATCAGCTAATAACGAACCTATTTCCTGTGTCATGTCCTTAGGAGCAGCTCCTGAAGCAGCAGCAGCAGTGGCAGCAACAACAACAACAACAGCAGCAGCAGCACAGCCAGTCTTCACAAAGCCAGCTGTCCCCTCAGCCTCAGCCTCCACAGGGACCTTCACCAGGTTCCACAGCACAGGCAGGACCTGGACCCAAGCAGGCAGGACCCTTATACCAGCCGGGCAACATGGTACGGCCGCCACCCCTCACAATGAATTTTGATCCTCGCTGGATGATGATGCCATACATGGACCCGCGCATAATGCAAGGGCGCCCTCCACCCATGGACTACTATTCTGCTGGAATGCATCCATCGGGTGAGTATTACTCAAACTGCTGAAGTGTTTACAAATTGGATATAATCACTGAAATATAAATATACGTAAAATGGAAATAACCTGTGGCTGTTCCACAGTAACTAAAGTCACTGTTAATAACATGTCTGTTTAAATTTGTCATAAAACATCACATAAAACAATGAATCATCACTTTAACAGGTCTTATTGGGCGTGAGAGATCTGATTCCGGAGGTTCTGGTTCAGATCCATTTGACAGACAACAGCAGCAGCATCCTGGGCATCCTCACCGTGGAACCCCTCCTATGGATCCTAAGCTGGCATGGGGACCAGAGGTCTTCCCTGGAGGAGGGGAGGGCCGAGGACTCACCTCCCCACTAAGGCAGAAACAGGCTTTGGAAGAGGAAGATGTTGCCAAAGGGCCTAGGTAAATGTGACTACTAATGGATTTATGAATAGTTAACCGTTTATTTGTGTTATCTATATGTTCAGTAATAGAATTTTTTTTATATATAGAATAACATAAAACATTTTATTTTGTAGGAGTGACACACCTCCACACCGGATGAGAGATGGTGGTTTAGGAGCCATCCAACAGCCTAGTTCAAGCACTGGGACAAACAACCAGACCCCTCCTCCACCTCCTCCTGTTGGAACGCAAGGAGGCAGTCACCACCCTCATCACTTCATTGGTCCTAGGGGCAACTATAACAACTTTCCGGATCAGGGGGCTAGAATGCCCCCTCATCAGCAGCCACAGAGAGTGGGTGAGAGGGGTAACCAGCCACATGGCTTTGCCCACCAGGATGAAGGGAACCCTCAAGGAGCTCAGCAAGGCCAGATGTGGGGTGCTCCTCACCCCCACTATGATCGCAATGGCCGCACAGACCACCCTAGTGTTGAAAATGCCCCTCATCACCATCACCCTCAGCAGCCTCATTTTCCACCTCACCCACATAAGCCAGAGGGCGGCCGTGACCAAGAGAGCACTTCTAAGAAATCTGCCATCTCTCCGCCCCTCCACCAACCGTCTCTTTCATCCTCCTGCTCTTCGTCCTCCTCCTCTTCTGCGAGGGAAGACACTGTCGTCAGAGTTGTACTGCACCATCACCATCATAATCATCCAGCCCAGAGACAGAGTGAGGCCGCTAGTGGGCGGAGCCATGGTGACAGAAGCAACAGTGGTAATGCTGGCAGTAGTGGTCACGTAAAACAGGAGAAACAAACCACAGCTTACGCCCCCCATCCCACAATGACTGCCACTACGCCTCCTGCCCAACAAGGTGGTCAGCACAGTCAGCAGCCACACCATCCCCACCCTAAATTAAACCAAAGAGGGGGACGGGAGCATAAAACTGAGACCCAGTGGGGCCCGAGGCCTGGGAGCAACAGTATGGGCGGGACTTCCTCTCATGGAAGGAGGACCCACAATACTGTCATTGGTAACAATCGTGGAGGAGAGGACTCCTCCAACATTCCATCAGATCACAAATCCTCCAATCCACCGGGGGGCAGCAATGCCAACAGAAGGGCCGGCCCGATCAAGAAGCCCGTGCTTAAAGACATAAAGAGAGAGGGAGGAGAAAATGATGGAGGAGAAAAGACAAATGTTTCTGCAGGGAAAGATAAGGAACATGATGGTGGACAACAGGCATCCACTAAACAGGAGGCTGCCGCCAACACTGGGAGTGCATCAGTTCCAAGTAAAGACGAGTCTGTTCACGCAGCCAAATCTAGGAATGGAGGAAAAGAGCGAAGCCAGGGGAGGTCAGGTCGAGTGCCCAAAGATGCAGAGCCCAATTCTTCAGGATTCTCTGGATCAAGAAGGGACAGAGACCGCTCTTTTGAACGAGGAGGAGGTTCCTCCCACCACCATGCAATTCCTTCTAAAGGAAGAGGCAGTCGTGGGCGCGGTGGAGAGTTCTATGGACGTGGGCGTGGTTACCGAGGAACTTACACAGCCAGCACTGGGCCCGCTGGTAGTAGTAGAGGCAGAATGGGAGGAAGAAGTGGAAGGGATTATCGCTCATCTGTCGGAGTTGGCAGCCATCAACCGGAGTCCAAGGGTGAAGGACCAGGGGGGAGACATGGCCCAGACCGTTCTCAGCATAACCCAGCCCGGGCCAGGAACCGGAGCGAAACCCGAAGCGAGGGTTCAGAGTACGAGGAAATGCCCAAAAGAAGAAGGGAGAGAGGTTCGGAGACTGGCAGTGAGAGTGGTGCGAGTGATATCGGTCAATCAGACAAAGATGAGAACAAAAAAAACAACACAAAGAATGGATCTGATAATGTCACCACTGCTAACAACAGCAACATGTCTTCTGCGCCAACAAGAACTTCTCAGGCCAGAGTCTTCACTCCCAGAGGTGTTCCCTCAAGAAGAGGCAGAGGAGGAAGTAGTGGAGGAGGTAACATCACCAGGGCCAGTGCCAATATTGGAGGAGGTCCTGGTGGACACAGAGTTGGGCCCGGCTCTCATGGCGGTTCATCTAAGATGTCCGCCTCAAACCGGAGACAGCAAGGACCACCACATAACTCTGGCCACAGAGATTCTGGCCGTGGAGGGCACGCTGGAGAGAAGAAGGAAAAAATGGCTGATATAGGAAAAGGTCAAATCCAGGGGAACAGTCCTCCCCAACAGTCTGGACCTGCTGCAACTCCTGCTGCTCTCGTTTCCTCTGAAAATGGAGGTGTTGTGACCCAGCCAACTCCCAGTAACCCCCTGTCAAATGCCGGAGGGCACAACGCACTCCCTCTTCCTGCTAACCGTGGGTTTCCTCCCAGTGGGTTTGAGCGACCCCCAAGGCGACGCCGTCACGGGCGTTCCCAGCACCAGCAGGACAAGCCACCCCGCTTCCGTAGATTGAAGGAGCGAGAGAATGCTGCACGCATAAACGGGGGGGTCGGGGTTATTGGTGGTGGAAGACCCTCCTCCCCATCTCTGAATGCAGTACAAGAGAGCAACGGACCCCCAGTGTCTGCTCCGAATGCAAACCATAATGCTGCACCACCCACCAACAACAACATTGGTGGAGGACATGTTGGTAATGCAAACAGCCACCACCATCATCACTTCAACCAGGGTAACGCTGGAGCAGCCCCCACCCAGCACCTCCACAGCCATGGAGCAAAGTCCCCAGACTTCACCAACCAGAACTCTGACCAGGCCAATGAGGAGTGGGAGACGGCCTCAGAGAGCAGCGACTTCACGGAGTTCAGAGACAGAGAGGGAGGAGGAGGAACTGGAGGAGGGGGGAAGACCTACTCGTCTCATCACCACCACCACCTAGGAAGGGGAGGTGGAGGAGGTGGTAACAGTGGAGGCGGCGGCATGGTGGACCGCGACATAACTGGGAAAGAGCCCCTGGCCAATAAGAGAAGCTTCTCCAGCCAGCGGCCAGGCATGGAGCGGCAAAATCGCAGGGTCAACACAGGAGGCGGAGGCAGAGGCCCACGTGGCCCACCAGGTGGCACTGGTGGTCCCGCAAATGGAGGCGGCAACCGTGGGGATAAGCGTGGCAACTGTTCTCCAAAAAATAGGAAGTGAGGGCCAGGGAAAGTCAAGAACATTTTCAGATGTACCCCACCCACAGTCTTTGACCGTGTTTCATGACTCAGCGTTAACACGCTATCGTAGAAGTCGCGGAGGTGGTTTTCACCGTTACCTGAGCAGCCCCACAGCCCACCTTCAACTTGGTCTCATTTTCACATCAATCAGCTCTCAACTGTCCTTAACTGTAAATCTGCCTCCCCGTTCAGTCTGTCCTTATTCCGTTGAATTTGCTCCCTGCTCTCAACTTGACATATCCTTCAAGAGCGTCACTCCCTGTTGGATTTGCTAAGCATGTAGTTCTGAGATGGCGGCGCATGTCTTTTTGACAAAAGACATTCTTGCAGATCTACACAAACACACACACACACACACACACACAAGCACAAATATGACATATTTTAAAAGGAAAACATACAGAACACATGCCGACCTGTGGGTGTGAAAATGATTTAAAAAAACGTGGGTTTAAATTGGCAAATGTATTTGGATTGGGCTATTTTTTATATTTATGTACCTGTGTGTATTTATATCACACCTTGGCCTTGGGTTGTATTCAATAGTGCAGTTGTGAACCTCTTTCCACACCACAGGAAGAGTGTACAGCTTCACCTTTTAACATGAACAATGTAAAGAGGTTTGGTTTTGTTGTTTTTGTTTGTTTCTTTTTTTGTTGGGTCAGTTAAATACCAGCCTCTCACTGATGACAGGTGTTTGTGTTCTTCTTCAGCGAAGCAGGTCATAAAAAGCTTTTTTTTAACAAACTCCACCAAAATACGTCTGAAAACTGTGATGAGTCCCATCAAAGTTCTACTGCTCAGTGCTCATCCAAAATTCAACCATTTGTCTTTTATATCAGTATACGTGCTGCTTGCAATGATTAACAGTGTGATTATGTTTTTCTCCTCCCCGTTTCTGACTTTTTGGGGGTGACCAACATACCCCCCCACCTCCACTTAATGACTCCCCTGAGCCCCTATGCACCACACCAGGCCTCATCATAGCAGTCTCACAGCCTATGAATATCCTCCACATTGCAAAAAAAATCTGAACCTTTTCCAAGGACTGTAGTTTCACAGTCTTGTTTATGAGGTTTGTTTACCCTATAAAACTGTAATCATTGTGTGGTGGCTTTAATTTGATAACTTCCTTTACTTTCTTTTAATGGAAATACCTTTTTTCTTCATCAAAATAAATGACATGTCGTTCTGTTTAGGGGAGAATTAGTTCAAGTTTGAAACAATAACTCACGGTAGAATAAGTTTGAAAAAGTCATATAATTATGCTTCGGTGAATAAATGATCATGTTCCTAAGAAGCACTCCTCGGTGTAACAAGAACCCATGGTTGCTGTTTGTTTCCTCTTTCTACTTTGTGTTCAGTGTGATTTTTCTCTTTTTTTTTTTTTTTTCACACCACACAGGACTATTAACAGGAGCTCCTCATCCGGGAAAATGTCTCGGCCTTTTCCATAGTTTTTTTTTCTTTTCATTTCTTTTCCTGGGAAGAACTGTCTTCAGTACAAGATGGCAACCAGTAGCTCAGAACTAATCCAGAATCTGGACAATGCTGAAAAGGGTGAAAAGCGCGTCACCGGCTGCAGATCACCACAGCTTTCCAAGAAACAATGTCATCCTGGACTGTTGATGAGAAAATGCCGGAGCGACGTAGGATCACTCTTGTATAGCACAGTTCAAGTCATGTGACTGACACACACAAAAAAAAAAAACAGAACGTCCAGGGTTTGATGAAAACTTTCACTTATCTGTGTGAATTCTGTCACTGCTGTAAGTTGGGGTTTGTTCGTTTACTGACATCAGTTTTCAAGATCTGTCTCTGGGATTTAGTGAATTGGGCATTTGGTTGTCTTTTTTTTTTTTTTTTTTTTTGGAATGTGTACTTGTGTGTGAGTGTATGTTGTGTAGGGCATGTGCGTGTGCAGTATGTGTGCAGTTTTTCAACTTGTCGAGTGTATTTACTAGTGGGGGGGGGGGGGGGACCAGAGGGTTTGTCATGAATGGTGAGCACTTTCTGCCTTGTTTGCCCCTCCCCCTCCTCCAAGCTCCCTAAAAAAAAGTTTTGATTTCACGCCAGTAAAATGACGATAGTTTCCCGTTTGTCAATAAGTTTGAAAAAGTCATATAATTATGCTTCGGTGAATAAATGATCATGTTCCTAAGAAGCACTCCTCGGTGTAACAAGAACCCATGATTGCTGTTTGTTTCCTCTTTCTACTTTGTGTTCAGTGTGATTTTTCTTTTTTTTTTTTTTTTTTTTTTTTTTCTTTTTTTTTTTTTTTTTCACACCACACAGGACTATTAACAGGAGCTCCTCATCCGGGAAAATGTCTCGGCCTTTTCCATAGTTTTTTTTTTCTTTTCATTTCTTTTCCTGGGAAGAACTGTCTTCAGTACAAGATGGCAACCAGTAGCTCAGAACTAATCCAGAATCTGGACAATGCTGAGAAGGGTGAAAAGCGCGTCACCGGCTGCAGATCACCACAGCTTTCCAAGAAACAATGTCATCCTGGACTGTTGATGAGAAAATGCCGGAGCGACGTAGGATCACTCTTGTATAGCACAGTTCAAGTCATGTGACTGACACACACAAAAAAAAAAACAGAACGTCCAGGGTTTGATGAAAACTTTCACTTATGTGTGAATTCTGTCACTGCTGTAAGTTGGGGTTTGTTCGTTTACTGACATCAGTTTTCAAGATCTGTCTCTGGGATTTAGTGAATTGGGCATTTGGTTGTCTTTTTTTTTTTTTTTTTTTTGGAATGTGTACTTGTGTGTGAGTGTATGTTGTGTAGGGCATGTGCGTGTGCAGTATGTGTGCAGTTTTTCAACTTGTCGAGTGTATTTACTAGTGGGGGGGAGGGTGGGGACCAGAGGGTTTGTCATGAATGGTGAGCACTTTCTGCCTTGTTTGCCCCTCCCCCTCCTCCAAGCTCCCTAAAAAAAAGTTTTGATTTCACGCCAGTAAAATGACGATAGTTTCCCGTTTGTCATAAAAAAAAAAAACATTCAGGTTTATACATCCAGCTGTGTGTATAGGATGGTCAGCAGCAGAGATGTTCACCTTTGAGTGTATTACAGAATTTAAGTATATTCATCCTTCAAAGGGCAAACAAAGTGTTTTAGTTTTCACTCACTGACCTATTGAGCATGAAATCAACACACACACACACACACACACACATTGGTGCAGCTTGCTATGCCTGTTACTGGTTTATACATGATGATAGCTGTACACGTAACACTGGCTCATAGAGTCCTTCATCCCTCCTTAACTAATAATGTTGATGTGCGCGTTATTGTATGTACCCATGTTAAAAGGTAAAAAAAAAAACAAAAAAAAAAAACAGAAGTAGTCTATTCCAGTTTTTAAAGAAAAAAAAAACTCAACGATTGTACTTTGTTTCCAGCATTACTGAGGTACCTGGAGTGGTTCAAACTGTTTTTAGCATTTATGGCTTTATTATTGGAACTGTAATATACACACATGTATGTATATTGGTATGTATCTAAGTTTGTCTACCCCAACTTACATTCCCACAAACAGATGTTGCCATTTTTAGTTCAAGGGAGCAATGTACAAGCAGAGAAGTGTCTTATTATAATAAAGTTATACAGAGAAGGCAAAATTAAATAAACTACTTTTGATTTAATGGACATATGTGAATGTCTTGTGTCTTTATTTTTCTTCAATCCTAAACCAAAGTACAGGCTACAAATATATTCTAAAAGTACCAAATGTGAAAGACCATAGTGAGCACTTTTTTTTCCCACAGATTGGAAAAGAATATTTGTGTGATAGATAATGGATATTGATTGCAGATGTGAAAATTACAGCCAACAATGAAAAGGAGGAAGGAAAACAACTCCTTGTCATTGTGATCCTCATCACGGCACACAATGAAATTCAGCTTATGTATTTAATCCATCACTAAAGTGAAAACTGTGCAGCTTTGACCACCTGTAGAGCAGTGAGTAGAGACAATGCTATGTTCAGTGGACCTCAGTGGTAACTTGGCAGTGGTGGAATCGAACCTGGAGCCCTGCGGCCCCCAGTCTGGTTCCTATAGTGGTGCAGTGTTTAAATTCAGCAGCGACTCGGGCTTAGATATTATTTGATTTTTGTTTTTTTCTTAAAACAAGTCCAGGAGGCTGACATTTGTACAACATGTAGTAACATATAAGGGACAATAGGTGGCGACGGTCCGCCGTCAACTCTGTTGCTCTCAGTGTCCAGTACTGCAGAGGAAGAGAAACATCGCAACCATCCGTGTGAAGTGGTGTCCATTTTATTTACACCGGTGAGGCTGCTTTGATATCTGTCTGCCCGGTTTTACAGAAGCACAGAAGATTTAAAAAGAACGTAAGTGTTTCAAGAAAGTCGTTTACAATGTTGTAGCCGCTAAAAACCGGTCTAAGCCGGTCAGTTAGTCCAGTCCGGGTCTGCGGGGAGGCCTGCTTTTCTTAATGATGCGCCATATTGATTCTCACTGTTAGCACAGAAAATTAACACCTGCTTCTGTATTATCCTGATATTTTATCGAAAGTGAAGATAGTTCGAAAGTTCATCGCCATCGCGTTAAAACTCGGAATACATTAAATTCACAAAATTAACCCTTAAACCAAAGCAAAATAATTACGTTATGGCTGAAATTTCACACTCGCGAGCTAATGAGCCTAGCCGTGTGAAGGCTCGGGCTGGAACTTCAAAAATGTAACCAGTTTGGAACTAAGGTTTTTATAGAATGTGGAAGGAATTCCAAAGATTGACTTTAATTGTTTAAACGAAATATTCCGCAGAATATTTTTTACAAACATGAGTCGGTGAAAAAGATCGACTCTCGACAAATAATGCGCGTTGTTAATTTGTGATGTATTTCATTCTAAACGTGTTGTTTACTTGTTGAAAACAACAACAACAATAATAATAATAATGCTATATTCCTTTGGTAGTTTCCAGACATGAGCAGTTCAGAAGAAGTGTCATGGATCTCCTGGTTTTGTGGACTGAGGGGGAATGAGTTTTTCTGTGAGGTGAGTTCATCTGTACAAGTTATTCTGCCCCAAATCATCTTCTTCCTTTAAGCTTGTCCCTTTTTCAGGGGTAGCCAGAGTGAGTCAACAATTTCTATCTCCCCCTGTCCTCCCCCTGTATCTTCTACTCTGACTCCAACTACCTCCATGTCCTCCCTCACTGCATCCCTCAATCTCCTCTTTGTCTCCTACCTGGTGGCTCCATCTCTAGGATCATTCTTCTACCAACGTATCCACTGTCCCTCCTCTGGACATGTCCAAACCATCACAATCTGTCTTCTCTAGCTTTTTCTCCAAACCTTCCTGTCTGTGTTGTCCATCTAATCACCTCATTCCTGATCCTGTCCATCCTTGTCTCTTCTTAAGAGAACCTCAGCATCTTTAACTCCACCTCCAGCTCGACCTCCTGTCTTCTGTCTATTCCTAGTGTCTCTAAAGTCGCATTAGATAATAACTAAATAGATATTAAAAAAATAGATAGATAATAAAGTGTCCTAAATAATAAATAATAACATTCAAATATTTAGAAGAATATAGTAAAACTGAAAGGTTTTGTTTTTGTTTTTTTTAAACACTAACAAATTAAAGTAATAATACATTTTTTAATCTTTGCTCCTTGTGGTCATCATGGGGACTTCCATTTTTTCTCCTTTTTTGACCCAGATGTGTGTTTGCATTGATATGAACTTTACAAACTAATAATCTTCCTTTATTGGACAGGTTGACGAGGACTACATCCAGGACAAGTTCAACCTGACAGGGCTCAATGAGCAAGTTCCACACTATCGACAGGCCCTGGACATGATCCTCGACCTTGAACCAGGTTTGTGGTTTCATGTCTTTGTTATTGTTGGAGTGGTTCTCTATAGTTGAAACAGACACTGAAATAAGAGGAAGTTTCTCTGACGTAAATGTTTGTTTTCATCTTCACTTGATCCTTTACGTTGTCAGACCATCAGCTGTTGAATTCTTTGAAGGTTAGACAGAGAACAAACGTGTAAAAATGTCACGTTTCCCGGTGACGGATGTCAATGTTCTTTGTGATTTCTTTAGAACTCTCCACTAGTTGTCTCTCGTCATAATTGTATCACAAGACAGGACGAAGCCTCTGTTCTCTCGTTGTTCTCAGCTGCCTTTTTGGGTCTCGCTTGTCAGCACAGATTTCTCGTCTTGATGTTTCCCAGTGTCAACATTAACATTTTCAGCTTTTCTCACAAACTCTGTTTTCAGATGAGGAGCTAGAGGACAATCCCAACCAGAGTGACCTGATTGAACAGGCGGCAGAGATGCTGTATGGTCTCATCCACGCCAGATACATCCTCACGAACAGAGGCATCGCACAGATGGTAGGAACCAGCCTGATAAAATTTAAAATGTATATTCTATTTTTGTTTTGAAAGTTTTTACATCTCTTTTCATTCATGGTTTTCTCTCCCCAGTTGGAGAAGTACCAGCAGGGAGACTTTGGCTACTGCCCTCGTGTTTATTGCGAGAATCAGCCCATGCTTCCCATTGGTGAGTGTGAAACCATTCGACAGACACTTGCTGTGACTACAGTCTTTGTTTCCCACAGGGTCAGTATTTGTCTGTGCTTTTGGGGGTGTGCAGGCCCATTGGTGATGATTGATATGATTGCACACACAGGGAATTGTCACTCAGCTTGATGTCCCTCACAACCAAGAAACACAGAAGCTGATTGTGTTATTGTACTATTGTATAATTATGTGCGATCATTTTTTTCTTACCTCCAAATTGTCTTAATCTTGCCAGTTACTTTAGTTAATTTAATAGATTGTATTTTTTTATCTTTTATGAAGACAAATAAATAATAATAATTTTGAGTTAGTCAAGAGTTTATTTTAAAACAAAAACATAAACTGCAACATTTGTGGATTATTTGTCTGAGAGAAAAGGTCTCAGCTTTACTCCTCCATCTCCACAGGTCTGTCAGATATCCCCGGTGAGGCCATGGTCAAGCTCTACTGTCCCAAATGCATGGACGTCTACACACCCAAATCTTCCCGACACCACCACACAGACGGAGCCTACTTTGGCACCGGCTTCCCTCACATGCTCTTCATGGTCCACCCCGAGTACAGGCCGAAGAGGCCCGCCAACCAGTTCGTCCCCAGGTCGGTTGAGAAATCCCCTTTTACCTTCAACAACATGCAGGGCTTTGTTAATGACTGTTGGATATGTTTGCGATTTACAAAACTGCAAAACAAATTGTTATCTTTTTTTCCTTTGAGGACCAAAATCAGAAGACGCAACCCATGGGGTTCTGCTAAAATCGCATCTTAGTTTATATTGGAATCTGAAATTAAGTGTTTGGACACTATCGTCAAACGTAAATATGGGACATCCCTAATGAAAAAGCTTTTTTCTCACTACACCATCGCATTTATCCATTTTAGATCTTTAAACCCAACAGCTGTTAAGACAGGTTGTCAAGGAAGAGCTCTGTTTTGATCTGCATCAAACAGTATCCTCTCCAAACACGCTGAGTCATCAAGTCCATTTACACACATATATATGTATATATATAAACAGTTATTATATTACATGTGCACCTCCTGTTTGTTGGAATTAGAAATAGAAGTGTTACTCCTGGATCCAAGACACTAGAAAGACAAAATGAGGGCAAAATTGTGTGTGTCTGAGGGCAACAGTGTGTGTCCAGGCTCACGTTTCGCCACTTTCTCTTGTTCACTGAAAGCAGATCCGTCACCTGTCTCAGTGTAAACAGGTCTGTCACAGTCACTGTGTGTCAGTGGGTTGGGCTTTACATCGATGGTACTCACATCAGTTTGTTTTCTGTGTCATTCTTTCACAACTTGTTTATTTTTGTCATGTGGTGTCGCCTCCAGGCTTTATGGCTTTAAGATCCACCCCATGGCGTATCAGCTGCAGCTACAGGCGGCGTCCAGCTTCAAGAGCCCCGTGAAGGCCATCCGCTAGACACCAGGAAGACGAGAGAAGGAAATGTGACGAGCGAGGAGAGAGAGAGTAAAGGAAAGGAAATTGAATAAGAAAGAGCAGGGAGTCACCTGCCTTTTAAAGCTCTTCAGATACCACACCCGGCCCCAACCTGCTCCTCCACCCCCACCACCCTGAAGACTGTATTAATTTTGGGTTAGATTAAGGTCAATGAAAACAGCAAAAAGATTTTTGATTGTGAGTGAGAAAATATATGATATATATAAAAAAAAAGATTCACACAGACATTATAAATCAACCACACACTCTGGATTCCATCCACGTACGTTTCCGAACTCAGCAGTGCCATAGTACGGCAGGTGATTCAAAGAGTCTGAATGGTACAGTCACCTCTGTGGTTTTTATGTTTTGGCAAAGTTTGGTTTAAACAAAGAACAAGGTCCTACAAACTTCAGTTTGTGTTCGTCCTGGACCCTGTCCACTCTGGCGGTCAGTCCCACAGTTGTAGGTTCTTTTGGCGGTGGTGGAGCTCAGAGCATTCTGGTAACTTTGCCTTAAGGTGCGGAAGAAAACAACATTTTTGCTTTTTTTTTGCCCCTTGAGACATTTTGGCTTTGTTTGAGTAGAAATGGTAGTTTTCATTTTATTTTTTTTTTTCCTCAGAACACATCAGCTTGTGTTGATCCCGGTGGGTGGGAAATAAACTGCCCCTTCTTTGTTTTCCTGCATCAGCAGCAGGATGAGTCCTCTTTTAGAGCTTTATCTTCAGTAAAACAGTTTGACGTCAGAAGAACAAGTCCCTAATGAGAGCAGTTGGATGTAAAGCCTGAACCAGTTGAAACCTGACAGTAAATATGAAGTGGTGCCTAACTCTAATGTTCACTTCTGTCTTTCTGTGGTTTTATATTCTCTGTGGTTACAATTGGTTCCAGTCTTTACAGCGACATCTACAAAAATAGTTTTTTAAATGTCAAACTGTCAACGTTGAAGGCAGCAGCCAACAAGATGAATTTTAGACAATCTGAATCCTTCAGCTCACTCTTACACTGCACTGATTCGCCCTCCTGGTGTCGCTCTGTGTCAGTCTCATTATTTATGTCCACTTTTCTACACGGATCACCACCAGCTGCTAGTTTTTGTTTCTGAAAACAGTGGAAGGTTCGGGCGCTCAGTTGTTCTGCGCTTCACTGTTGTTTGAAATTATTTGTTAGTTATTATTTGTTTTTGCTCAGACACCCTGATACAATAGAAGATTTATTTATGTTTAATAATGTTAACTTTGTTTTCTTTGTGATGTCTGTGGGTGAGCAGGATTCAGAATTCTCAATAAACTTCTATTTTGTTTTCATACTACTTTGGTTCTTCGCACTACTTGATTTTTCTGTTATTTAGACTGCAGTTTCATGCGGACGCCACATGGTGTCAGCAAATCTTTTCCCTAGTTAATCCTCATCAAATGCAATTTATTTCATTGCACACAAAAATGCAAAACCGGAGCCACAGTGGTTGATTTAACCAAACTAAGATGTAATCTGAAACGGGAAAAATTATTTTGTGTTGGATAGAAAACTATTTTCTATCTATTTATATCCGCTGCGTTCTTTTCTTTACTTTTTAGCCTTTTCCAGAACATTTCTGTACCAGGCTGTTCATTTAGGAGTATGTGACCTGTGATCTGGAGTTGCAGTGTTTTCACTGTTGTGGAGATCAGTCATCAACAGTGTGGATTAACTGTGTCTCTGTGTGTTTTGGTGGGACATTTGTGTGGAAACATCCCAGTTCCAGGGTGTGGTTGCGGGGACTTTTCACATGACTCTGAGTAACTGCATCACTGGGCAAATACACAAACACAAGTACAACAAAAAACACACCAAACTCTGCTCCTAATCATAAGACCTCAGTCATACTTCAGCAATGATAAATCATTTATGATTCAAGAGACATTTAATAGGCTGTGAAATGAAAAAATTTGAAGATTCAAACTGTCCTGTTACTAAATCCTACTCTAATCTGTCGCTGCGGGACAAACACCTTGTGACACACACACCAGGTCTGACTTCTTTTCATGTGACTCATACACACTGGAGTTTTTTTCCCTTCTGCACAGCAGCTGTATGTGGAAAAATGACTGGCAGGCAGGCTCGACTTGTCTTCATGTGGCCGTGCCCTGTCAGTTTTTCCAGAGGGAAGATGGAGGAGTAGGAGGACACTCCTTCATGACTTAGAATTCAACCTCAAACCTCAGCCTGGGACCTGCCCTGCTTCAACAGAACTACAGCTTGGAGTAATTGAATCCATTTGTCAACCGCTGTTTGAAGTCCGTCTGCTGCCGCAGAGTTTTACCTTTGTCTTCTCCTGGTCCTCTGGCTAGTGAACCTTCTCCTCACCTCTACTCCTGCAGGAGAAATGCTGACGGTTTTTGCTCCGTCCGCCCTGTTTGAAATGTTCAGCCACACCCAGAGGAGACGTTGCCCCATTTTCCCTCAGAGTTTTTTTTTTTTTCTTCGCTTGTTGATGTTGTTTTCGTTGAGACAGCAGATACTCTGCAACACATCCAAGTATGAAGGAAATGTGCGCCAGCCGCAGAGACTGTAACCACATCCAAAACATAGTCTGGATTTTACTGTATGGTGGGGCATGTTTTTCTCCTAGTCTGCGCTCAGGCCTTAAAACCCAGCGTCAGACTGTGTTTTGTTTGGATTCTTTGAGATTTGGATTCCTTTACTATGTCTGTCTTTTAAGGTTTTATGGCCTGGACCCAAACAACAAACAAGTTTAAAAAAAACCTACATAACATCCGCTCAGCTCTACTGACAAAAACTGAAGGATGGTTTTCATCTTATGTCCAGTTTTTTCTCTTCTTTTTGAATGAGATCAAATAAGATGAAATGCCCTTTGTCATCTGATCATGTTAACATACAAGGACACAAATGTCAAAATAACGTCATGTTCTTCTCTAAATCATTAATCAGTATTTTTGCTTTTTTTTCTGTGGGACCTGAAGCTTCCACAGCAGCATCAGTGGCTGTAGTTATTTTCCTGCTGACATCACCGCCTGAAGGTATTCCTCGTGTTCCAGATGAGTTCCAACACATTTTTCCAAGGCGTCTATGAGGATCCCCCCCCCTCCACACCCTCCTTCTGCTATCATGACAGCGCCCCCACCTTTCTTCTCACTGGGAATGTTGTGATGATGTGCTGTGTTTGGTCTCATCAGACCAAAACAAAGCAGCCCACGTTCATCCATTGTTGGAATTTCCCCACATGCCCTCCAGGAAACAGCAGCCCTGCAGGGACACAGTTTATGTGATGTTTTATTTTTAGGAGCTGGAGTCCTCGGCTCGGCTCGTTGTTCCTCGCTCATCCGACTTCTTTAACTTAAAGTAAACTTTTGCCTGTAGTGCAGTTTCAGGACATATGTTTGTCACAATTTGCGGTTTTCTTAACTAAAATATCTACGTCTCCAGGTGTAATAGATGTGCAGTAAATATAGGGTTGATGTTCCTGTGAGTAGTACGCCACAAGTGAGTCATGAGGACACAAGAGTCAAATGTCTATCATTGATGTTGCTGCCATCACAAGGTTTTGTACTGACTCATAGAAAGTCATTTTTCTCTGTATTTTTATGATTTTATTTGAAGACTCTGAACGCAGATTAAAAAAATCACCAGACTCTATGATGGTAAGACAACTTAGGGGTCATTTTTTCCCCCTGAATTTCAAAATAAGACAGATAACTCTTTTGGTCACTCCTCCAGCACCACAGTAACTGTGTCCTGTGATATTTTTTGCTGCTAACATCAGGATCACTTTTCACATCTTGTCAAAATAAAGGCTCGTGACACAACATTATTTTTAGCTGTTCCCTTTAGAGCAGAGACACAGTAGACCTGGACGAAGTGCTGATAGTTCCTGAGCAATAGAATAAAATAAAGGCGGCAGCCGTGGACTAACGGTTAAGGAAACAAACTTGGAGCTGCAAGGCTTCAGGTACGGATCCATCAGTTGCCAGGTTGCTCTGAGCATTCCACTGTGCTGATTCACATAACATTCATCCAGTGGGCTCACCACCCACACAGGGGCTCCCACTAGGGTGCAGTGTGATTTGGGTGGCACTGGTGGAGGCTGATGCCGCTGAGAATCGGTAATGGATAAGAGAATGAAGATGAATGAATATCATAAAAATGTGTGTAAATGTACTGTGCTGTGCCATAGACATACATGCATTTAATCAGCAGACGATCATTTGATGTTGATATAAATATAATGTTCAGTTTTACGTAAATAAATATACAGTTGGAGTTTTCATTGTCATTGTACAGCTTTGTGACTGGATTGGTCGATCCCAAGACAAAAATGTTTGGTGTTCTTAAGCTGGATTATACCTGACGTTTGATCCCAGACCCAGGTATTTGTCTTGTATCCCTGCCCCTGCTGCGTCTCCAACAGTCAGGGAGAAGAGCTTGGCTGGTTTCTCCCACACGCCCTGATGCCGAGTGACGGCAGTTGAGAAACACGGGGAATCTGTGGGCAAAACAATAGAGGCATTTCACCGTCGGCACCACAGACAGCCTCCCTCTCTGCGAGGCATTTCAAAACCATGACTCTGAGGATGCCATTTCATAACCAGTCGTCCTCCGTCCTTCCCTCCCTCCTGCAGGAGACACAACCCGCTGCCTTATTATAAAGACACACACGCACAGATCTATATGTATATAATCAACAGAGTCACAGCAACCTACAGACAAACTGACACCAAACATCAGTCATCCCCCGTAACCACCAACAGTCACCCAACGACTGAATGCATCCGCCACCACCCTGGAGGCAGACAAACACCTGAAATATTTGGGAATACTACAAGACAAACTCCAGGCAAGACCAAACTTGTCCTTGTCAATAATTTTAACCCTGGGTTTTACCTGTGGAAACAGGGTAGGAACCTGCAGGAACCTGCCTCTGTCAGGGTGGGCTTCAACAGCCCTCCTTCCAGGAGAATGGTTGATGTTTCTCCACCTGAAGTGAAATAGTTAAATAGTGAACAGAACCAAGAAGTTCAGTTTCCCCCTGTTCTCTGGTTTCATCCCAAAATGATCTACGTATGGATACTTCCTAAAAAAGTGATACCTTTCCTATAGGAACATATTTCCTATAGGAACATGTACTGACACATACTGGTACTAACAAGTCCATATACCCTCTTGTCCAGGTACTGACTGGCCCTGGTACAACCGGGTCCCAGTACTAACAGGTCCTGGTACTGATAGGTTCTGTTACTGAAAGCTCCAGGTACCAACAGGTCTTGGTACTGACAGGCGCTGGTATTGACAGGCCCATGTATTAAAAGGTTCTAGTACCGACAGGTCCAAGTACCCCCAGATCCTGGTACTAACAGGTCCTGCAACTGATGGGTTCTGGTCCTGACAGGTCCTGATGTTGACAGGCCCATGTGCTGATAGTTTCAGGTACTGACAGGTCCTGGAACTGATGGATTCTGGTACATACAGGTTATGGTACTGGCAGGTTCTGGTATTGACAGGCCCATGTGCTGACAATTCCAGGTACTGACAGGTCCTGGAACTGATGGGTTCTGGTACCGACAGGTCCAGGTACTCTAAGATCCTTGTACTGACAGGTCCAGGTACTGGTGGGTTCTGGGCCTGAAAGGTCCAGGTACTGATGGGTTCTCTATCTGATAGATCCTGGTACTGACAGGCTCTGGTTTTAACAGGTCTGGGTTCTCACAGGTCCAGGTACCCCAGGTCCTGATACTGATAGGTCCTAGTTCTGACAGGTCCAGTTACTGACAGGTCCTGGAACCGATGGGTTCTGCTATTAACTATTTTTGTGTGTTACCTTGGAAATTGTGTAACAATGCTGTGTACATCAGGACTGTCACCTGACTAAGCTCCACCCAAAAACACACAGCGTAAAGGACCTTAATAAAGAGGAGGACAAATATGATCTGGGATCCAACAAACACAGTCAGTTCAGGTGACACAGCCTTGTTTCCTGTCAAAGTGTCGAGGCTCCAGTTCCAGGGGAATCAAAGAATCAGGCAAGGAAATCCTGCTGGTGATTTTGATGAAGTTTTCCAGGACGAAATGGAGCCTGGGACAAATTAAAGGCTTCCTGGGGCCGGAATAATACAACCTTAGATCAGGTCAGATGTGTTCCAACAAGAGCAACAGTATTCCATTGCATCCATGCAACAGTTTATGTTTGAAGTTCGCTTCAATCCCAGAAAGGGACGGATGAAAACCTGACACCTTATAATGTGGGTAAAAATCCAATTAAAAACTCTCAACCGCAATAATATTAACAATAAAGCACTGGCCAAGCACATAATATAGTAATATATATATATACTCTAATATCATGACACAAATATAGTTAAAATTCATACAGAAATTCATTTCATAGTCTGTAGGAAAAAATGCAAGCAATATGACACCATATTATTACCATGGAGTTGAAAAACAAATAACCAGGTACTTATTCTTTTGTAAGAAAGAATAAAATTACAATTACACAGAACTTAATCTTAATACATTTTAAAATAATTTCAGTATTATCTGTTTTTTTAATATTTTTTTATTTTTAATATTCTGAAAGACAAAAAAACTACATTTCTTTAGTGTCAAATATAATATATATGATTTATTATTATTTATTAAAAGCCTTACATAGAAACAATGTCTCCGTCACTAATGTAAAAAGTGATGATCACGTGACCGCTATCATGAGATATTGGGAAAACAAATTTTGAGGGTGATGACGTCACATGACGGCTCGACGTCGACGCTGATCCCCCTCTCTGCCTCCCTCCCTCCGCAGCAAAATGGAGTCGATGAACTCAGGTGGGAGAGCTGAGAAAACTGGGTGGGTTTCTGGAAGAGGCCTCTCCTGATTGGACAGCAGTGACGTTGCCGGGAAGCGAATGCATATAAATACGTCGTTAGTGAAGAGAGGGTAAAAAAGCCGCTGTTTCAGCTTCTAACGGTCAGGGTATCTCTTCTGCTCAGTTTTCACTGTGAACTCTAAAACTCCTCCATTATTCCCAATATGAAACGACTCGTCCTCCAGTTCTTAGCTGTGGCTCTCTGTCTGGCAGTGGGTAAGTCACATCTTAACATGATTTGTTTTTAAAATGTATTGGCATTTTTTTACCTAGCCGGTTAAATAGTATTCCCCGAGGTAGAATTTGGTGAAAATGTAAAAAAAAATGCGAAACTGATTATTTACTCGACGTTTATATTTATTTTACCTCCGGCAGTGGTCTTGTTGATACGTATATGTAAGTATTTAATTAAATAAAACTACCTATAGTGTGTTCTTTAATATTTTTGTCTAGATTACACCGAAGTTAATTTTAGTTTTTGGGACGATATTTTAAACTTCTGCCGTTTTGGCCCTAGAGGTCAGTGTTGTTGTCATTGAAGACAGGGTGTGTACCCTCTTAACGACTGACTGATGAGTATTTGTTTAGGCTTCGTTAATGCAAACGAGCTCGTTTGACTGATGTTGTCATTAAAATATAAACACAACAATTGGATGTAATTGGTGTTGGTGGATCGATCCGTTAAGAAACTGAAAGGCGCTTGATGTTCACACCATGCTGCAACAGTAGCAAAAAATGTATAATTTTCTCAATAAATGTTAGGTGAAAGCAATAAATATGACTGGAAAAAGTATTTTGTTACCGAAAAACCCCAAACTATTACTATAATTTTTTTTAATAACAGTTTATAATCCGGGAACCTAACACCGGACAAAAAAGACATGGACAAATCATGCTGTAGTGAATATACTATAGTTAACTTTGTGATAAACTGTAGCTAACTGTATTTAAATACTTTGTTTTATGTCAACACATTAAAAGTTGGGGCATAAAAATAAAACCAGAAAATTTACTTTACACTTGAAGGTTGGGCCAAATGTGAAATAAAACCGTTTTTTAGTATATTTCAAAAAAGTTCATGATGAAAAAAGTAAATATTAATGTGAAAAATAATAAAAAGGGAAGAAAAGATGTTGGTTTGTGACAAAGATATGAAGGAGGATGTTGGCAGTTGGCAGTAGACTTATGGGAGCAAATATTAAAACTTGGAACCAGCTTCTTAGCTCAAAGCTGTGTGCTCACCGAAAAAAATGTTAGTATTGTTATGATGTCACAAGAAGAGTCTGCACGAAAGCCACTGAACAAATATAATATGACATTTGCTCACTGCCAAAAGCAAACTGTGGGCAAATAATAAAAAAAATGATGGTTTAATATGAACAGAACATTTTTTGAACATTTTTAATGTTGATCTAACAGCAATTCATTACATTTCCCATGAGTATTAACAATTCAAAATGAAGTGCTGTAAGTTGTCATTAAAAGTGGGTTATACTGTGAAATAACAGTTTAATAACAACCCAACAAGTACTAATGTTGATGATGTAGGAGCCTTTAGATCAGGAGTCGTACGGAAATGCTGTGTCCGCGTTCTTCCATCGGAAGGGTCGTTCCTGATCTACCAGTGTAGAAAAAAGAGGAACTGCGGGCTTTGAAAAAGACTTGTTCAAATGGTTCTCTGGAAGACTGGACCAGAAACGCTGCATGAGTAATTGTTTCCCACATGGAACAGAGTAGGAACAGTGGTTTGGCCTGTTTGGGTCACTCTACACTCATCCAGGGATTTACTGTTATTACAGGTTGGGGTGAGGCAGTGTGTTTGTGGCACAAGGTTCCTCAGCTTCTTTTTTTTTTCGACTTCTGCTTCTCCAGACGTTATTTGAAGGACTGAATCATGTCTAAGCCTGCCAGCCCAGTTCTCCATGAGGAATTCCTCACCTTGAAACAGTGACGGCTGCGCTCTATTTTATACAGGAACAGGGGGGTGATGGGAATTATTCTAGTCAACAACTATCATCTCAAGGCGTTTTACAGAACAATCATACAAAAATAAAATACCCCCTGACCTTATAGACCCTCACACCGGCTGAGGAACGACTCCCAAAAAAACGCAGACAGGGAAAAAGGTGATCCTCACCTAAGGCGGACAGTATTGATGTTGGGGTTTGAGTAACACCCAGCGCCACCAGCTGGTTACAGAATAACGCAGCTTTTAGTTTTTTGGTCGGAACAAAGCGTTGTTATAAACACGCGCCAGAATGTTTTATTACATGTCAGACTGTATGGAAAGCTGTATGCAAAATCTGTGTAACCTTTGAGAGAAAATTGACAATTCATTAAAATTCTTTAGAGCGCCCCCTAGATGTCTGATAGTAGGCTCTCCGGGGAGTTAGTCTTCCTTTTAACACTGTGGTAATCCAAACTCATTCTCTATTATAGGATCATGTTCCTTTTTCGTGCAGCGTGTAGTGTGGGGACTGCTGTTGAGATAGAGACATTTGTTCATATGTTATTGTGTTTTGGCGCCTTTGTATTCCTCCCTTTACTTCAGGCTGCTCTTAAGCACTGTTGTTGAAGGCTCTTGTTTCCAACCACACCCTTCTGGTGGAGCTTTCGTTCCTAACCCATCTTTGAGTCGATACTGTGGGAGATTTCTGACCCTAATGGCGCTTTAATGGTTGTGAGTGCTGTTTGTGACCAACACGTGACTTTAAAACCGAGCCTCTGCACTTGGAGCTTTTTTTTCAAAAGTGTTCTGACCAACCAGAAGGTTGAAGGATCAGTTCTTGGTACGACAATCAGACGGTCAGGACACACAACCTCATTTTATTGTCACATAATTCAACACAGTTTACGCCTGTACAAGACCAGTTTGCATGAAAAAGTTAAGCGTCAGGAAAGAGCTACACATAAACCTGATCCAGATTATATATTTGACTATTCAGCTGCGGTGGAAACTTCCTGCAGTTGGAAAACACTCAGCTCAAAGTCGCACCGTTTTACTGCAATTAACTGTACACGTCCCAGTGCTTCCACCTGTTGGCCGTTGGTGTATACTGCACCCGTTTCATCGCCTCCTGTGTTCTCAGTCGACCTCGCCTTCGACCACACCTCTGTCCTTAATATTTACAATTAAAAAGCCGCGTTTTGTGTAAAATGCTTAATTCTATTTGGTATTTATTGTAGATTACCACCATTAGAACCCAACATGTTTTTATTGAGTATTCAACATCATTGTTTTATCTTTGTGTTCCTCTAGTTCCCAGTAACAACCACCAGGTAAAGATTGTTCGCATGAATCCCCAGGGTCACATGACTGTATTTATTCTCAGGATCTGTCGTCATTGTGATTATCACAGATCTGTTTGTTTGACCCGGTGTCTTGTTTCCACTCCCCTGTCTGTTGGCCTGGTGTCGGCGCTCTCATGCTCCTCTTTTAGTGTCCTGAGAAGTTAATGGTTCTTCGTTTGATAAAATAGTCAGCAGGGGGCAGCAGAGGGCTGTTACGTATTGGCTATGACTGCCAAGGTGCCACACCAAGGAATTCCAACCTTTTCTCTTATGTAAACTCTTAACGACCAACTCTTTTTCTTTCCTGCGTAATTTAGAACTTAACATTCGACCGTAGAACCAATGTATATACTGTATATTAAGCCGGGAAGATAAAAACTGTTAAATGTTTTAAATATATACTAATATATTATACATTACATTAATAATAATAATATACAGTGTATACATAGCTAGTTATAGTTAGTATAGTAGCTATTGTTATTGATAGCTATAATAATCGTACTTTTGATTTATCAGCGGCAGCGATAGTGAAATGTTAAAACAAATTATAGTTTAGATTGCAATCATTCCTAACATCACACGCAACCACAATAAAATACCTACTAACACTACTAACACTAACCCAGAGTATGTACCTTCTACTAACTTACCTAAAATTCTAACTAACTGGAATCACTTTGACTTGACGGAATACCTCAATTCAAAAGTAATTAAATTTACCTAAAGTCTGACAAAATCCACACAGGTCCTTCATAAGTCAAATTACCAAAGTTAGTTGTTTGTCACTAGGTTAACATTAATTAGGTTACCATTCCCACAGTAATATCCATTGTAGCATGTCTTTGAGGAATTTTAAACTATGTTGAGTTTTTTATTATTTTTGACTAAACCTTGGCTTCTTCTTAGTTCTTTGCTAATCTTTTTGAATTTCTGCCTTTCTTTTTTTCTGAGATATTGCTATTGAAATATTTTCATTTAATTTTCTGTTTCCATGAAAAACAAATGCCTTATCTTTTAAATACTCCAGTGACAGTGATGGTGTTTTGATTTTATTCAGTTCACATTTGTCTTGATTGATTTACGTCTGTGCAAAAAAAAAAAACTTCCTCATTACTGACCTGTCTTCATATTTTTCCTTGTTATAGTCTTATCAAATTTTATTAGATTTTTTTTTTTGACAGGGACAACGTACATGTGCATTAATCAGGGAAAAAGTTGCTTTGTACCAGGCTCTTGGAACTAATTCCCATTTGTGGTCCCTGAAACAGACAAACACATAGTACAAAAAATACTCAACGTATTATTGAGATGTGCAGTGTGTGTCTGTGTGTCATTGGGGAAAAACAAGTGAAGAGACAAACTAATTAAATGTTATTCCAGTCACACAAACACTGAGCTTCAATTGAGCTTCATTAGTGGAACTGCTCCCAGGTGTGGACTTTACTCTCTGGCCAGACTGGACCGACTGTGCTGTAATGAGTCTCTGGAACCAAAAATCAAAGTAAATGTCACAGTGAGCCATAAAAACCTCTTTGTTTAGTTCCTGTCTCCTCAGCAGTCTTGTGTTGTCGCTCATGGACAGCTTCGTGTCAGTTTAGTAATTCTTTTTGTTCTCTCTCTTTTTTCTGGCTCAATAAAAACTTAAATTTTTGAAGAAATTAACTCGTCATTTGTTTAACCAGTGACCGTAATGAGTAGAAAACCTGTTTGTTATCCTTTACTGTCATTGCGTCACATCATTGTTTGTCTTTGTTTCCTCAAATCCATCAGAATGCGGATATGTGATTAATTCTCTGAGCTGTAGAACCGCCCGTTTCAGTTTGGACTGTTTTTAAATGTATTGGTGCTGTTGTCTATGCTTTAAGTTGAGGGGAAAAAATGTTAATTCGCACAGCAAAATTTCTATGGAAACCTGTTTTTTTTTTTATGTATATTTTTGGCATTTCTTTGTCAGGAGGTCAAGTATGTGGTTCTGCAGCTCTTTTTTTCTGTCTCTTCACTCTTTCTCAAGGCCACTTCATGCTGCACATTTTAAAAATGTGTGAGACTGCAGTTGTGTGATGAAAAATGAAGTTTGTCTGGATGCTTGAGTCCTATAGTGTGTGTGTGTGTGTGTGTGTGTGTGCACGATTGGCCTGCTGACACTTAAGCATGTAAAGGTGACGTGGGAAGCGTGGGAGCACAAGAATCAAGAATTCTATGATTCAGGATTTTTATTCTTTTAATTTCAGTGTTTTTGTTGTTTGTTCACAAAGGTTAGGGTTAGGGCCAGAAACAACTTTTTTTCAATTTTTCTGGGAGGTTTTTTTTCTTTTTCTTTTTACAGAGGCTTTAAATAAATGTACAACTTCTTAGATATGAATAGAATCAATATCACCTGCAGCTGTGACACTAAAACAGGATGTCAAAAAAGTCGTTATCACCTGAAATAGTAGCTTTAGTAAAACTGGGGTGGAACCGAAACCATCTGTGAAGGGTGTGGTCGGTGAAGGCTCCAACAGGACAATGGTGAAGGTGTGTGTTCTCCTAAATCGGCAAAGTATAGAGTTGGGACTATTGTACCGCAGTGTGACTGCAGACCACAGGAGTCTCACGGCATTTTGCCTTTTCCATCACGTGTTTGCTGTTACTCATGTAACAGATTGACCACAAACAATGTGTCTCGATGCCTTTACTCATCATGATGCCATAGTCTCTTCTTCAAGGTGTCCAAAAAGGGTTTAGTTGTAATCAATTGGACTTCTTCTTGGAGTTGAAGGTTTTGCATATCAAGTATGGAGGAGAGGTTTAACTGGAAGCGGCTGAATCTCTTTGTAGTTTTGTTTTGTTGCCATAATGGAGTCAAATCTAAATAAATCAAATACTGAATGTAATCTTATCTACAACAGTGCTATGAGCGCTGTTTGTTTGCTGTGTTGTTATGATAAGTGAAGTGTACTGGTATAGTTCAGAATTAAAAAAAAACAGGTTTAACTGAACAATTTAAATACCTGAACTGATTGTTTAGTGATTACCAAAGAACTTGGCTTTACATGAGGTGGAACTGCAGTGAACAGAAGATAAGGTTCATCTCTGAGTTTAGGTAATGTCTTATATTCCACATCTTTTCTTCAGCAATAATTAAATGTCTGCATTAAATACAGAAGCTTGTAAAGGAATTAAATAATCACTTGACCTTTTGAGAGGACATGTGAACTAACATCTTCAAAATGAGTGAGTGTTATAGATGACGTAGGACGAGACACTGCTGCTGTCTCCGTCCAGCCTCACTAATGCAGCCAAGTCATGGGACTGTGAGACAAGAACCAGAGCAACTGGTTTTTTTGTTCAAAGTTTCAACAGAATCTAAATCTGACTGAGTTCCCGCCCATTCTCTGAGTCACAGAGTATCACCTTTCAAACTCATAATGTCTCCTCTCAGTTAACCTCGGCCTCCCCTTCCGGGCAAAAAAAAAACATATACAGAACACTTAACTCCTGCCTCTGGAACATTGCTGAGTGATGAAGTTATTATTCATGGTGTTGTCAATTTAATCACCTGCTCCGATGAGAAACCGCAGTTCAGTATTTACTCATGTGAAGGTTCTTGAGATCCGAGATTTGCCTTCACAGTCCACTGGACTCACTAGGAAGATGATTTTTAAATTGCATTCAGGTTGAACAAACGTCCTCAACGTTCTTCTTTAAATTCTTCTTAAGTGTTGACTGTCGTCCTTAAACCTAGGCCTCGGCTTAAACTAATCTGTCAAATCCTGAGTCAACGTCTACTGTTGTGACTGACCATCAGTAAAAAGAGCTCTGTCAACAAACCCAGACCTAAACGCTTATCTAGTGTTTGTGGTTACGACGGCCGCCCATTGTCTGCAGCTCGATGAGTTTGGACATGAGCTGAGTGCAAACAGTCCAGGGTTTAATGGGACACCACAACATTTCACTGGTTCCTAAGTGTATTTAAAAAAACCTTCTCCTTATTGAGGGACAATGATTGTAATAGAAAAGTCTTTTTTTTTTTAGAAAAGTTTTTGTTCCAAGGACCAAGAACTTTTAAAAACTTTTTTCCACCTTCATCTTCAAAGTTTAATCTTAATCCAGTGACAAATTCAGGGCAGGGGTGGCCTAGGGGTTCGAATCCACCAACTGCCAAGTTACTACTTGGGTCCACTGAGCATGGCACCGTCCCCACTCCCTGCCCACTGGTCACTGTGGTGATGTGTTAAATGCAGCGATGACATTTCTTTGTGTGCAGTGGTTTGGATCAGTTTCAACAAGTTTATTTGTTTCGAGTGGTTTCAGTGTCCGAGGCCTGAGTGGACTTTAAAAGCCAATTAACCCTGGGGTAGAAATCCACTGTGCCGGAACATACCTTCAAGCTGGAATGTCATGTGACTGTGTTCCACAGCCCATGAATTTAACGAGTGTTTTTCTTTCTTATCTCCTCAGGTCAAGCTCTGCGGTGCTACAAATGCAAAATTGGTTTCTGGAATGTGTGCCTGACCACGGAGAAAACCTGTGAAGCAGGAGAGCACTGCTTCAGTGGGATCGGCAAAGCAGGTAAGATGATGGAGAACCTTTGGAAACTCCCGTAGTTAAGATTTAGGAATCCACACTCACTGGGAAACGGACCAATGGAAATCCGTGTCTCAGATTACCACAGCAGTCTCGGCCAATCACTGCCTCGGGATGATTAGGAAGTGTTGTTGGTGCTGATCACAGATCAGTCTGTTACTGTGTCATTTGCCGATGTTCAGTGACCGAGTAAAGTGTTGGAATGAAATCATTCACATCTTTTATCACTGACAGTTTTACTCACTCATTCACCAAAACTAGTGGTGTGAAATTCCTTCCATTCCTCCGTCGTGACAGTTTAGTTAAACACAATGTATGTTGGTCAATGTATCCATTCATCACAGCCTTGTTTGGTTTTTAACGTATACGTAACTCATTTCACAACACATGGAGTCATTTCCATGCATTCCATGTTATGATTGACTATTTTTTTTTCAATACAATTTAACACACTTCTCAGCTTCGCTCATGTTATGATCTTGGCAGGTCAGAGGTGTCATTAAGAACCATTAAATATTTCCAACACACCAAGAAACGTAATAAAGGTTTAAAATCCAGGTTTAAAATCCAGTGTGACTCATTGATATGTTCACAATTCACCTGAATTAGGCTTATGGGCTAAATGTATCTGAAATATATTTGTCAATATATGTCAAATGTTCAGTAAATACAAACATCCTGTGGATAAAAACCTCCTCCGCTGTTGAAATCGACTGCTTTCAGTGAGTATGAGGCAACATTGATCCAGGAAACTAGAACAGGATCAACGGGGTTTTTCACAGTCTGTCATCAGTGCATTCCTCCCAGAGTAAAACCTCAAGCTATTTTTTTAAACACGTAGAACAAAAGATTCCAATCGTAATTTGTGTGTGTGTGTGTGTGTCTTCGACAGCCGGCTTCATGGACATCCAAAAGAAGGGCTGCCTGCCTGAGGCCGAGTGCAACAAAACCGAGCAGGTGAGCTTCAACGCAAGCGGCCAGAACGCCACGCTCTACACCATGACCAAGACGTGCTGCTCCACTGATCTGTGCAACGCCGCGCCCGGTTCGCCCGGAGCCTCGGCGATCAGCCTGGCCTTCGCTTCCGTCACTGCTCTTCTCATGGCCAACTTCTTGGTTTGACCGGGGGGGGTTGAGACGGGACGTCAGAGTGGACACCAGGGCTGCAGCATCAGGATCATTCCGGCCCCAGACTGTGGTGGAAAAACAAAGTGTTGCAATATTGACACTAAAGAGCTGAAATTGAACTAAAACTGATCAAATAATTAAGTCACCCATTAACTCTGTTGCAGCCGTGGTGTTCACACACACACACACACACACACACACACACATTTTAAATAGTCAAGCACTACCAGAAATAAATCAATCATCCTTCTGTGGTCTTGTAACTTTACATATTTTGTTTTTCTTGCTCCACTTTGACCCGTGTATTTCACTGTCACTGTCATTCTTTTATTTTTTTTTTACAATTATTTGTCATCAGAATTATTATCCATCTCCTTATTGTATCCTGAAATGTTTTAGATTTCTCCTGAAAAAAAAAAACAGTTGAAAAGATGTGATTATGTGAAGGGCAGAATTCATTATGTACTGTTGACACACGGACGAACCAGTGCCTTGTAGTTCCCTGTGTCTACCAGGAGGAGCAGTATACGGTTTAGGCAGCAGCGGCAGTCTGCTGGCAAAACCTGGCAGTGACTTTTTGTGGCTTCACTTTAATATCACTATGTTCTTTACAAGTCCACTGCTTTGACGTTAAGAGCTGTCATAGCAACCATGTTATGCATTGAAAAGCGTAGCCTAGCGTTGATTGTGCTAAACCTGTAGGCTAGGTCTGTGACACAAATGTCTGGTTAGCAGGACCATGCTGCCTTTACTGTTTCCAGTCTTAAGGAGTTCAGGTTTAGCCTGACTTAAAGTCTTAAAAAATAATAAATATAAACAACTAGACTGAGTGCAATTGGGCAAGAAAATCTGACGATATTAATCCAATTGTGATGCTAGAGCAGGCATGGCCAACCTTTTTGACTTGCCGGCCACAATTGGTCCTATATAGTAAAAAGTATTACATTTCTAGTACCCTTTATGAAGTTGTCTACTGGGGAAACACATTATTGCAGGGAAAAGGCAGAATTATAACGATAATATAAATAAATTATTTCATTTGGATAAGGTTGGCGGGCCGAATTGAAAAGCTCAACGGGCCGCATCCGGCCCCCGGGCCTTAGTTTGCCCATGCCTGTTCTAGAGTTACAATGTTTGGTGATTGTGTGGCCTGGAGTCCAACGCTATGTAAGAGGTTTAGTTAAAAATCTATTTCCTCAACAGTAACATCTGCGTAACACACGGAAACAAACAGGAAACTGGGAATGATTGCTAACTAGTCTATGTCTGTAACTAAATAATAGCTAGCAGGCTGTTCTAGTAATCACAGGTGTTAGAACAGGTCTTGCCTTGTTAGATAGTCTGGACCAGGCTAGCTTTTTTGATGGTGGTTTTGATGCTAGGCTAGGCTCGGCTAGGTAGGGCTCAGCCTGTTGTGGCTGTGGCGTCATGTTTATTGTATCTTCATTATAACATTGTCACACATGTCATTCATTTTCTTACCTGGAAGGAGAAACAAACAACTGATCAAATTAAATCATTTTTTTCCCTTGACACCTAGCATGTAGTCCAGTCAACATTTCAGTTTTGTGTTACTGCTGTTTTTTTCTTAACTCAATAAATTGGTATTTTAACCCAATTTCTTTGTGTGGCCTTCACTGCACACTGCAAATCACTGTAAATACGGGGAAATGGGACAAATCAGAGTCACGAATCTGAAGAAACCAGTGAGTAACATTTTATTTTGACATTCAGCAGGCGATGGACGGGGAGACGTCTGTGTGTCACAGCCAGTTTCTTTTATCCCTCATTAATGGGGTTCAGTTTCAGATGAACTCCGGATCAGCTGGTTCTTCTGGTTTGAGCTGACATGGTTCCACCATGACAGGAACTCATCAGGCCTGATTTGTGCTTTCAGCCTGTAGGACAGAATGACATGCTGGGCATAAATTATAATTGTAGTAAATGTTAAAGAAAGCTGCTTGTTAAAGTAAATCACCTTTATTAGTGGTGAACTCACACCGGGTAGAGTTGACATAGAAATATAATAAAAAATAGAAATGAGCCTTTTTAAATTCTTTCTGGTTTTTTATTTATTTTCATCAACCACAAGATGTTTTCACAAATATTTGAGCCGAAAATGTTGCTTAAATGCAGATACAGCTCAGTTTAATTGTCCTGTCAAAATTTTAAATAAAAATGTATTATATTTATTATGAAATTTAAATTTTTTTGACATAAAAAGACATAGAAATATATAATAAATAACAAGATACACCTTTAAATTTACTGATATATCAAAAAGGTTATGTATTCATTGCGTCTCTTTTTCGTTGTGCATCAGTCATCAGCAACATTCCTTCACTCAGGTTAGTCCTGTGTTTGGGAGACAATGAGACTGGAAACCCCAACTTGTCTCCGCCCTCCACCGGTGACCAGCTATAAAGGTCAGCTCTCACCTGACTGCCTTATGAGTTTTGACTTCTCACAGCATCAAGCCACAAAGGAAGGATTTTCATCTACACAAGCCACAAGAACCAAAGCAACACAGAACCATGGCCAAGATCTTGTTAGGAATCGTTGCCGTCATCGCATGCTTCGTGCTGGGTAAGAGTTTTATCTTCTCTCAGATGAAGAGTTTTTATTTATTTTTCTTGGAAAGATGATCAGAATGACTTTTAAAGGTCAGACAATTGACCCTCATTGAGGCTTAAATGTTTTAATCCTAAGCATTGAAATTTAATATAAATAAACTAAATTGACTTAATGATATTTAATTATTTTAAGATATTTCTTTTTTTTTTTGCTTCTACTCGCATATCTTTTGAACTTAGTAGTTTGGATTTTTTATTTTTAGAGATGTTTTATAATAATGAAGAGCAAAGCAATTTAATTTTCTTTGGAGTGGATTTAGGAATCCGTCTCATGTGCAAAAAAAAAAGAAAAAAATTAGATAAATGAAAATCAGCAGGTATTGTCCATTATGGATCATGGATGAATGTCCAGCATGTAACGGTGAATCTTCTCTGTCCAGTCCAACTGAATCACCTGTTCAGGTTATTGTTATCCATCAGCCCTGGTGTCAGTGTGGACAACAAGAACCTGGACGGATGATTCCGTCCCTCCTGAGAAACGGGACAGGTTTTTTAACTGTTGTTGCTCTTTGTCTGTTCCAGCTGAATCTCTGACATGCAACAAATGCAGCCTGGGCCTCCTGGGCTTCTGTCTGATTGGAAAAGAGGAGACCTGCACTGGAAACTCAAGTGTTTGCTACACAGCTGAAGCAAGTAGGTTACGCCCAAATTCCCTTCACTCTTTCCACCCTGACTTTTTCATATGTAACAGAACAGGCAGGGTGGGTTTCAGCCCCTCCCCAATACCCAACACATTGTTCTGAGCTGCCTAACCAGTATCCTGTGAGACCAGAATTCCGAGTAATTCCGTGAGTTCGCCCGCAACACTGGCTTTCACTGTGAAAGTGAAGCAGCCAAGTTGGAATTTTGAAGTTTTCTTGCCAACTAAAACTTCTGCGCACCTGTCCAAGGGGAAGTTTGACTAAAAATGCACCAACATGTGCCAGTGATCTTCTTCTTCTGCCCCTAGTGGCTGGTTTACCAACGTGGCAGTGATCAATTATAATTATAATCAATTATCCCTGGGTTGACGGGTTCCAACCCTGTGTCCTCATCATTTTTATTAACCCCACTGACGCCGTTTGTCTTCACAGAATTCGACCAAATCTCTGCCTTCAAGGGCTTCGTCACTCAGGGCTGCAGGACCAACGGCAGCGACTGTGGCACCACCCAGAGCAGCTCCCTCGCCCTCCTCTCCATCGCCACCTACACCACCAAGGTCACCTGCTGCTCCACAGACAAATGCAACTCTGTGGACACAAGCGACGCCACCACTGTCAAGATGACCTTCACAGCCGCCATGGGTGCAGCCGTCCTCGCCTCCGCCTGGGGGAGCATGCTATAAAGTCCCTAAAACATCACCAGTGACCTAAAGATACAAGACTCCCTGTTGCCCTGTCCTCCACCTGCCTCCCTCCGTCCCTACGCCTCTCTGGTCAACTCTGGTCATTCTGCAGTGTGGTTGGTTGGTTGGTTACCCCTAATCTGCCAGGACACACTTTTATTTTTCATACTCTTTGTTAAACTTCAAGTTAAGAGCGGCGTGTTTTCAATGACAGGCACACTTCCTCCAGTGTTCACGTCATGAACAGAGGTTGACCAATGAAATGTTTCAGAGAAATATTGAGTTCAAAATTGTTTCCCGCTGCTGTGTGTCAGTGTGTGTGTGTTTTTTTTTGGTTTAATCCATTCATGTATTTATCCTTTTGTCGTCTCTGTAAAACTGCAGTTTCTCCCTGAACAAGAACAACGATAGTGAATAAAAAAGAACTCGTCAAAGACAATTGTTACTGATGTTACCAGTTTCCATTTTCAAATAAAACACAATGTTAATGTCATACAGTTGTCCTCTCGTCTTCCTCATCTTCATCATATCTGCATCCATTATTACGTTTTATGTGCTGGTGCGTCTCGCACACCCTCAGTGTCTCACAGGTCTTTAATAATTTAATATTTTAAATGTTTCCTTGTATTGTGTTGTTGCTCTATCACAGCTTTTTGCGATCTATAAACAATCATTTCCAATATTTTAGGATAAAATGACGACTTTTGGGCTCAAGAAAAAATACAATAAAATAGATTCAAAAACTAATTTAATAAAGCGTTTCTCGTGTCAAGAATCACCTTGACCTGAAAATTTGTGAGTTTTTTTATTTCATGCCCTAGTATTTGTCCCAGAGGGTTTTTAAAGGGTTAATGTGTATGTAACTAATATATATTACTATTATTACTATTATTACTAGTCTGTTTCCATCTAGGTTTAACCTAATCATATCCAGAAAATGAGATTTTTCACCATAGATTTACAAAAAAACACTCTGTCATCAACATCCAACAATCAGAGAGAAGAAACCAGTGAGTCCTTCAGTGAGTCCTTCAGTGACCGCTGCTCTGCTCAGGTCCTTGAACCAATGACGGTCGTAGTCACCGTAATCCAAAACCTCCGAGTGACGCAGCTCGTACCCACGGAGCCACCGTCTTCCATTCAAACCCTGCACTCACCTTTGTTCTCCCGTGATTCAGTGATGGGCGTGTGTTCAATAATGGACGGGTTGATACAATGGAAAACTATTAGAGAGTTTGGACACACCCTGCTGTGAGTCAGGCCTCAGCTGCTGGTGTTTGTGTTGATGGAGTTTGTCAAGGAATGATGTATTGGAAATATATCTGAAAAGGAAAGAAAAATCATTGTGATCAACACCACTGAACACAACCTTATGTAACCTCTGCAGTCAACCCGTCACCACAGGGAACAGTGTCCAGCTCTGAGCACCTGAGGAGCAGGGAGTGGGGACGTTGTCATGATCAGTGGACCTCAGTGGCAGCTGGTGGACTTGAACTTTAAACCCTCTGGACCCAAGTCTGCTCCTTTAACCATTACGCCACCACTGCTCCATGTGCTGCATAAATAATGTATTATTTATTTACAGTATATAAATACATGTGTATATAAACAGGGCAGCAGAGGGCGCCCAGTGGTCAAGGAAGCAGACTTGGGTGCCAAAGGTTTCAGGTTCAAATCCAGCAGCTGCCAGATTGCTGCTGAGCAACCTGACACTGATTTCTTGACTATATTCTACATCAAAGAATTTAATCTGATATTCTGTCCTTGATAAAAGAGCAGCGTTAAGTGGAAGATTTTTTTAATTCAGACCTGATAAGATATTCCAGATAAACGAGGAATGTCTGAAAACGAGAGCAGTGACATTGTCTTTCTTTGATCTCTTTGAGTTTCCTTTGGTGCTGAGTCACCGCCCCACAGATATTCGTGTGAACTTTGTCCTGTTCCATTCTCTCTGTATTGTTTTATTGTATAATGTGCTTTTACTTTTGATTTTTCCACCTGAGCCTTTTCAACCTAATGACGCAGGGGCAGGTGCTGAAGGGTCAAACAAACTCCAGCGTGTGAGTAATGGCTCAGTTAGGGTTTGTTCACATGACAACTGTACATTCAAGCAATAAATAAATACTGTATTGAATTCATATGGACCATAAGCTATGTATATATTTACAGTATATGCCTTTCATGCAATACTGTTTGCATTCTGTATGTTCCAGACTCTAAATTGGTGGAAAACAATTTTACAGACATCCAATAGATTTCTACTGCCTGCTAATGATAGAATTGAATGAACTGAATATTCGTTTAATTATTATTTTTGTATTTTTTTTTTTTACCATTTTTCTGTTATTAATTCACATATTAAAACAGCCTTTTTAGTTTTATTTACAAACACTAGATATATTTACATTTTTTCGTGTCTGTTTCATTCAGCCACAAAAAAATATGTTGTGTAAAAAACATTTCATTCTAATACTTAAATTGAAATTTCTTTTTTGTCATTGTGACGTTATGATTCACACCACAGCGCACAACAAAATCTGGGTGGGCCCAGAACAAATTAGGGTGGGCCAACCCTAAAGTATTATAGCCAAGTTTGATCAGCCCTCTCATTGGATGGGGCGGGCCTGACAGAAAAGTGGGTGTGCCCAGGCCCACCCGGGCCCACCCCAAAAACACTTTTTTCCCCCACTGTAAGTAATAATAATGATAATAATACATTTTATTTATAAGTGCATTTCAAGTCACTCAAGGTCATTTTACAAAAAAAGTAAGTCGCACTTTTCCCACGCTTTGGATGGCTTCTCAACTGACACTCAGGTGGAACTTGTACATTACAAAAAAGAAAGTCCCATTAAACACTCAACCTATGGCCCGAGGGCCAGATGTGGCCCATTTGGCATTTTAATCTGTCCAAACATTTCTCTATCGCTCTATTAATATTATTCCTGTGGTTTTTTTTTCAACAATGACTGCATTTACCCAGTAGATAGGGCTGGAAAAGGCTTAAATCACATAAATGCTCAACCTTTACCTGCCCCTGACATAGATGCGAGTCAGACTTTAGGACCAACTGTGGCCCCTGGGTGAAAATAGAATATAAGGCTGAATAAATACAAACCCAGCTACAAAATAGTCATGTTGCAAGACTTCTCCACACCGAGGAACAGAAAGACATTCATCAATGCCGTCTTTGTTAATTTTCTGGAATTACTGCCGACTTCCTCCATATGTCTGAGAACATGTAAGACCAGATCGTCCTCATTCTTCAACGTCGCTTCTTCGCAGACTGCTGGGCTTTTTTCCTGTCGACACCGTCAGTATTCAGACCAACTATAACTTGTTAGAGAAAACTATTAACCTGTTGACCGTTTATAGTCACTATGAAGACCATATGGAAGGCAGTGGTGGTCCTGATCTCCTTGGTTGCAGCAGGTAGGTGCAAAGTGTGATCAGGTTGATGTTTGTTGTTTTAGTGTTTTTTCTTTTCTCACCACGGGAACATTTTCTGGCTTTAACCCAGATCTGATAAATGTGTTCTTGGCTCTGATAAACTATGTCGTCAATTGCTTTCACGTGGTTTTATTGACACTGCCCATGAGCAGCACTAACTATAACTAATTTAAATTGAAATAGTAAAACACATGAGGAACTCAAGATTAATTATTGAAAAGAAAAAAACAGAATCCCTTAGATATCTGATCATGAGAGCTATGATGTGACTCGAACCGTGGTGGATGAAATGATAGAGTAGTCGTGCAATCTAATGTTTAATTTTGCATCAAGATACTCTGATGTTAAGATAAAGTTGCAGTACCAGTTTTGGCCAGCAGATGTCAGTCATCACATTTCTTCGATTACCGAGTCATTTAATTGTGATTATTTCTTGTATCTGTGTTGTTTACCATTCATTTCTATATTTATATTTTATTTATCGTCCTGGTTTAACGCTATTTTTCACATTTTATGACACAGAGCGTGATACTTATGAAGTGCTAGTTATCTTCCGTGTAAACGCATTTCTTGAGATAAATACATGAACATTTCCGTGTTCTTTTCTCTTTTAATAGTCCACTGTCTTGACTGCCGTGAGTGTCCTGTTGGCATATTTGGACAATGTTTTTTTGGAAAGGACATTACCTGTAATAACTCAACACACAGCTGCTATCGAGGAGAAGCAAGTAAGGAGAACTATCAACCGTCACTGTTTTATGTTATGTTTTCATGGTGGCGTCAATGTCTTTCTCTCTATGCTCCCAGACTTTAATGTGACAGCGCCCATCTCCTTACACATCCGTGGCTGCCTGGACTCAGACCTATGTGGGAAAACACTGACCGGCAGCCTGCTGGGGGCAGCATACACCAGCAAGTTCCAGTGTTGTACTACGAATCTGTGTAACGGGGCCTCAACCGCACACGTCTCTCTGACGGCGGCCCTGTTTGCCGCCATCTTGTCTGCTCTCTGGGGCTCCTGGGAGCCGTAGTGTTACAGTGTACAACCGATCCAGTGTGTTAAACGCCATCCAGAATTCGCACTTAGCCATGGGCCTTTACTTTAGGGGCAAACTGTTTAAAAGATAAAAAACTGTAACCTTTTACTGTAACAATTGTTGAAAAATATCCACTGACTAATGTGTGTGTTCCTGAGTATTCTTATTAACGTTTTACCATACTGTACGCACTTCTGTCGTTTTAAAATATAGCTAAATGCCACCCTCTACTGGTAGTTAAGCAACATAGCAACTTGTATGGCTTTTATATTCTGCTTGCTTATCGTTTGTCTCATGAAAGCACAATCAGTAAAAATCGAGAAAAGTGGTCCTGTACACCATATATCTTCGACTAACCCTCCAGAACATATTCCTTTACCCTTTTAAATAAATTCTATATGTGTGACTTGTGGCTCTTTTTTGACTTTTTGAGCGAACTTTATTTTCCTTCTGGTTCTTAAACGCACCATCGGTACCGAAACCGTTGAGCAGCAGCAGGAAATGGAGGCGCTGTGGTAAAAGGGGAGGAGGAGGAGCGGGGCGCGGGCAACTAGAGGAGGAGAAAGTAGCGAGAAGCACTACCAACAGGCGAACACTCTTGAGGTACAGTCAATTCAACTTGTTCTTCTTTTAAATATAGCTAATATTTCCGTAATAATGAAAAAAGGTTAACGGCTGTGTGCTGCGTTCAGGGACAAGACGAGCGTCACCGTTAATCAGATTAAACGTTAACTCTTCTCAGAGATTGAAACAGCGGAACAGGAAAGATGGGGCTATGCCCTTTGCTTAGTTTCTGTTTTATTTTAAATAGTAAAGAGTAAATTGCTACATTTTCTTAACATGTTTGTGGATTTGTGTCTAAAAACAGGGTTTTTTTCATCTGCGGGTGAAGATGAGTGACGCAGCTCAACCCAGAGTTGAACTTTTTGTCAAGGTAAATGTTATTTATTTAGTCAAATTGCTGCACCGCTACGTGGCTACACGCAGATTTAACGGTATGTTTTGAATACAGACGTGATGCTTATTACGCAGTGTAATAAAAGATGTTTGGTTGTATCTGTATCTGATGACAGCGCTGTGACGTTCGCTGACAGTTAAACCATCTGTAGTAACGTCTCTGCCGGATTGAAACATCATAAATCCGATTAAATACAAGCCAACGTCCATCTATATTCAATGTTTTTGTCTAAACGGGCTTATAATATCATTTTATCGTGGACAAATATAAAAACTTCTCCAAACCGACCCACCCTGTCTTCCCTCCCCGACCCCTCATGCTCTTACACACGTTTCAATAATGATTCCACTGTGTGAACGTGGTGAAACTCCCTCTTCCGTTTTTCTTCACAAGACCTGAAAGATGCTCTTGTAACTTTACTAGTTTAGTTAGTATAAAAACTTCAGAAATGACTGTATTGGCCCTGAAGTCAATTCAAGTCAAATACAGAAACTATAAAACTGGAGGCTAAATATTTTGTTATCAAATTTAATAATAAAAAACACTTACACACAATATAATTGGCAAATAATGGAAATAGTGATTTAAGTGCAACTGGAATGTATTAATGTTAACAAAAAACAAGTGTTATCTCATTTAAAAATACAAAAATTTATAATTGTCAATAAGTAACAAAAAATATTTTTGGAAAACATCTCCTTTCGGCTTTTCTCTTTATTAGGAGTTGCCACAGCGAAGCAACATTTTCCATCTCCCCCTGTTCTCCTGTATCTTCAACTCTAACTCCAACTACCTCCATGTCCTCCCTCACTGCATCCATCAATCTCCAACCTGGTAGCTCCATCTCTAGGATCATTCTTCTACCAATGTGTCCTCTGTACATGTCTGTGTTGTCCCCCCGACCTGTCCATCCTAGTCCCCCCTAAAGAGATAGACAGGATTTTTTGGAAAACATAAAAATTGGTTATAGCAGAGACTTTTACCAACTCTGTTACCAGTTAAAATAGTTAAAATAGTTACAATGCTTCCTTTAACTGCCCCCCTGTTTACACAGAACCTTTCCTGTAGGAAGCTGTAGAGTAACTTCACTGATGTATGGCTTCCCTCAGCCACACAGAAGACTTGTTATAAAGCCTGGAGACGGTTTCCTGACAGACAAATACAACAGATGTGTTTTGTTTTGGGTTAAAATGTGTCAGACAACTGTTTACTTTAACAGTCGCTCCGTTTGTTTTTGTGTCTTCACGGCAACGGTTGTAGATAACATTTATGAACCAGTCCAAAGTTGTCTTGAGTCATTTTGATTAACGGCCACTTACAAACTAATTACATACAAAGTGGGTGTGACTGCTGTCATACCAACAATAAGACAATTTGTTTCCTCCTCCATGTTATTAAGTATATCAAATATTTATTATTGTTATTCTTATTCATACTTGAAATATAATTCTACAAAGTAAAATATCCTGAATATGGAGTTTTATGTAATTTCTTAGTTTAAATTTTGTAAATTATTGAATCCTAATTAAAACCCTAGCATGTCGGTTGGGGCCCACGAGTCGTATGTTTGACATCCCTGCACCAAATAATGATCTCCACTGCTTTGATTGACCTGTTTTTGTTTGTTAAAATCAGGACTTGGTTCAAGGAATGAAATCGAATACCAGAAACACTGTAATTTTTTTTGTTCCAGTTACAGAAACAGAACAATAATATTGTTGGTAACAACAACAACGCAACACTTTCCTGTGTAACCTGCAATCAAAGTCATTGGTCTCCCAAAAAGTCTATGGTCCAATGACCCAATGAGGTTGACTTCCTGTGATGTTTACTGACTGAATAGGGAGGGACTGGGTGGAGCAGTTTGACTTCTATATTTGTCACGTTTTCGTCCAGTGTCAACTACTTTCTTTTTGATTCATCGTTGTTTCTTGACCATCAGTCCTAACTCTTCCTCTCTACCGCTTCACAGACTGGTTTAGAATAAATATAGTAAATAAATGAATTATCAACAGAAATGTCTTTAGTCTGACAGAATGTATGAACTCCTCAGTTCATGTATATGTTGTATTTCCAGGCTGGAAGTGATGGTCAGAGCATCGGTAACTGTCCGTTCTCCCAGCGTCTCTTCATGGTGCTGTGGCTGAAAGGAGTCACCTTTGACGTCACCACTGTGGACATGAAGAGGTAAAAGAAAAAAAACCACCACCACCTTCCTTCCTTCTTTTCAGGTGTTGTTTTACGTTTTTCCTGTGAGTACTGCAGGTTTCTGTTGGCAAAACACAAGAGCATCCATTTACCTGACCTTAGTGCTGTGTTGTAGAGTAAAGTCTTATGTCTGGTTAGAGTGTTAGAAGGAAAGATGACGTCCAACAAGTTAATTTGGATTTTTCTTTCAGCAAATTTTATTTCTGTGTTCCTCTTTTCTGGATTAAAAGTTGACTTCCTCTTTGTGTTGCTGTATCCGTCCCTAATCTGCTCGGTGTTACTTTTTTTTTCTACTCAGGAAGCCTGACGTCTTGAAGGACCTGGCTCCCGGAGCCCAGCCTCCTTTCCTGTTATATGGCAACGAGGTCAAAACGGACACCAACAAGATTGAGGAGTTCCTGGAGGAACGTCTCTGTCCCCCAAAGTAAACACACACCGTAATCCCACCTTAAACACACCTTAAATTAACTGTTTAAAGAAAACCATCAAAGGAGATTCGTCCGTTTCATAAATAAATACTTTTCTTCCAGCAGATGATTTTGATTAATTGTAATGAAAAGTTTTTCTTCTTGTTTCTCAGATATGTACGTCTGGCTGCTCGGAACCCAGAGTCCAACACTGCAGGCATGGACGTCTTCTCCAAATTCTCCGCCTACATCAAGAACTCAAACCCCCAGGCCAATGAAAGTGAGTCATGTTTGACAATCCTTACACCTGTGAATTGATGTCAACTCATCCCAGTTCTGTCACTGGATGTGTTGCTGTCCACTCCTCTAAAAATCTACACGTACATTAAAGATGATTCTGTTTCCCCCGTGGGCTCAGATCTGGAAAAGGGCCTCCTGAAGGCGCTGAAGAAACTGGACGACTACCTGGCCTGCCCACTTCCTGAGGAGATAGACGAGAACAGCGCCGACGAGGTTGTTTCCTCCTCCCGTCCCTTCCTGGACGGCCAAGCTCTGACTCTGGCTGACTGCAACCTACTGCCGAAGCTGCACATCGTGAAGGTTGGTCTTCTCTGCCGAGCTCAGGCTCCTGAATCTGGTTGTGATCAGTTGTAAATTCACGAGTCAAACTAAACTTTGCAGGTGGTGTGTTTAAAATATCGGAAATTCAACATCCCCGACTACCTGACAAACCTGTGGAGGTACCTGAACGCAGCGTACGCCCGGGAGGAGTTCGCCTCCACCTGCCCGGTGGATGAGGAGATCCACATTGCCTACGCCTCCGTGGCCAAGGTTCTCAAGTAGGAGGAGAACATCACCAATACACCAGCAAAACAACTTAACAGACAGGAAAACAAACAGACGCACAGACGCCAGAGACTCAGACCAAGAATTGATTCTGCAAGTAATGTGATCAAAGTAAAGACTGTGTCAGAGACAGAGGGAATCTGTCCAATCAGAGTCCAGATAAGGCGTCATGGTCTGTTGACTATGGAGTCCTTGTTTATACAAGTTCACTGACATCACAAGCTATGAATGGTGGCCTGGTGAGATAAGGCCATGACAAAACAATAGTAGGAGGGAAATGTAATTGTCAGCAGCAAGTGTTGCCAGAAAAATTTAAAACATCCCCAAATTTTTATTTGGTAGTTCATTCCAGGTGTAAAGAATTATCTTTTATATAAAAATTATAAGTTATAAAAATGTAAATTTGCAGTCACTCTAGATTTTCTGCACTGTCTTTCTGTTGATCACATTTCTTGGAGACCTGGAGACTGACTTTTTCTACTGTCCTTGGGCGGGGGGAGGTGGGGGCAGCAGATGACGCAACTCCGTCCTTTTGGTTGACAAAGCCAACAACAACTGCCAACATGTCTTTGACCCAAAACCAGATAGTAAAGGCCGAACATTTCTTTTCATGTCTTTTATATTTAAGATACATTTTAGGAAAGTCCGGTTGGTTTATTTTCCCTGATGAAAATGAGACGTTTGTTTCTTTTAGTAATTTTGCATCACGGTGGCAGAAGTGAGATTCCGATGCCTCTCTGACAGGAAGGAGTTTCAGCTCAGAACAGAAAGCTGTTGCAGAGACAGGAAGTGATTTGAATAGACTCTGACTTCCTCTCTCCGCGCTGCCGCTGTGAGCGGGGAGGATTATTCACTATTACTCAGACTGCACTGGTTGGTCAGTCTGTCTTTTTACAGTAGGAGGTGAAAGATACAACGCTCTCGTGTCTCACTGCTGCCTCCTGTTGCTGCCTAAGGGTGTGTCCCTCAGTTGGTCTTTGGGAAGCGGAAAAAAAAAAACAATAAGAAGTTGGGAGTAAAAAAACACAGTATTCAAAGATATAAAAACAGTTTTTTTTCCATGTATTTTCTTAATTTCATGCACTCTCATTTATTATCAGCAAATCCCCCAAGTCTTTAAAATATTTCAAGATTACTTTTTATTTTTTTTTCAAGCACAAACAAGTCTTAGTGTGATATAGTGTGTCCCAGTGGAACAGTGGAGTCAATAACCTTAAGTGCAATTGTTGCCAAACCAAAGGGACAATCTTTATACATCGACATCACAATGTTTACCTTGACTGAAGAGTTTCAGTTGATTTCAAATTGAATATTTTAATAGGAGTATGTATGTGATATTTGAAAAATTTTTTTGTTATCCTGGTATATACTTACGCTAAACCTTTTTACATTCAATGAATTTTGTTTAGTTTAATATAAGTTCGAGGAACATTGATACATTCATTTCATATTTACTGGTAGTTTAAAGTTGTGAACACATGACCCATTTACAAAATTCTAACCAGTGATAGAACCAATCGAACTAAAAGCACAACTGATGTGTATTTTATATCCTGAAGTTCTTAGAAAACACAAGTATTCACCTCATAATAAAAGCTCTATTTTGAAAACAAATTGTTGTTATTTTTTCCTTTAACAATGTTTTTTTAACAGGTCTTAATGCTTTTGTTTTTAGCTAATCTACAGTATATAAACATTGTATATGTAGAAAACGTCGCCATTTCATATGGAACCCACCAGAGGGCGCGCGAGACCTCGGAAAGCGACGGTTTGTTTAACTTTTCTGCGATTTAAAAATGTTGGAAAAATTGAAGCATGATATTGTCGTATTTTGAAATATGTTTATTAGGTTTCAGTTAAATCTTACAACAAGTTATAGCATGAATATGACTTTAAGCAAAATTATAGTTAGTGCTCGTGAAGAAATACTACGGTATTTTAGTTTCTAATTCCATTGGATGTAAATATTATTAAAAAACTTTGGTCCAGTGACTTTTCTACAAGTGCAGTTTCACGTCAGCAACAGAGCGAGTACAGGCAGCAGAGCCAGAGCGGCTGATGTCCAGCAGAGGGCGGTAACGGACCTTGCACTGTTGCACAGGTCAGTGTCACAGCAGACGTTAGTATAGTTGAAGTAAAGGCCTGACGCGTATTTCTGTCCACTGAGGCCGCACTGAGAGGGAACAGCACAGCTCATCTCGTACATGGTCAGCTGTAGAGCTCCTGAGAGAGAGCAGGAAGACTGGGCTGAGACCGTGTGTGTGTGGAGTCAAGGAAAAAGTTCTTAGTTCTGTAGAACCTGTGGAACTAACCTCGTCTCCCTGTTGCAGTGCTGGACAGACAGCGCTGTCCTTTTGGACACTCTTGAGGAAACCTGAGGCAGTCCAGAGGAGAGATGGCAGGGAACACACAGGTGTAGCAGAACAGACAGCCTGAAGATAAACAAGTCAAAATGGATAAATATATGTACACTGGTTTTAAGTGGGCACAATTTTTTGAGTAAAAAGCTGAAAAAAACCCTTTAAATTCAGTAAATCGGCCACTTAAGCCCTACTGGTCAGAGTATGTTACTGCAATTGCAGTGTTTTTTTCAAGGAACGATTTTGCCATCGCCATATACGTATTCTTATTTGAACTTTTTAATGCCTTTTGGAACAGTATAGTAATTTCCATACAATAGTAGTATTGGTAATGAGAAAAGGCTGGAAATGGAACTCTTTGGTTAACTGCAATTTATTTAATGTCTGATAATTATTTATAACTTGTTCATATGTAATTTTTTCCTGCCTTTAGAGCTAATTTCCCTATTTTCCACTTTTAGTTGATGTTGTTGTGTTATATTTTTATATATATCCTGCTATAGTTTCTCATAAATGTTTTATTTACTTCATAATAAGACTATTTTTGTTAACTTTATCCTCCCCTTTGAAAAAAAAGACTCAATGTTCTGTTAGAAATTCAGAAATGCTTGACAGTTTGATGATAAACTGACCAGCTTTTCATTCACAGTCATTGTATTTGTTCTCCATACCTGCCAATGGAAGGAAACCCAAGAACAGGATCACAAGACCAACACGAGACATTGTCCTCCTCTTCAAAAGTCTTAGCTGCTGTTCAGGTGGACAGAGTTGGACGAGACACAATAGAAAATCCTCTCCTGAGACGTTATATTTTCATGCTCCCAACACTGATATATTCCTGTGTCAGTTTCAAGTCGTCCGCATCTGTTTTCTCGCTCTTGACTTCTTCCCTGCTGTCACTGTTGTCCTCCTCTTCATCCTCCTCTTCGCCCTGCCTTCGTTTTTAACTTGATTAAGAGATTTCATTATGATCAGCTGACATTGAAAATTCTCTAAATGTGCAAATTCACTCTGGACTGATATTAGACCTGCATAACTGACTTCCACATTTATTTCTAGCAAACTTCTAACCATCTTTAACTTCGACCTGTTGTTTTGGCTGCCATTCAATATATATCTTTGCTTTTCATTCTATTCCTTTGCTGTACTATAATTTTATATTCTAACTTTGAGTCACTTTAGGTCCTTTTCTGAGAGTCATTTTGCATCACTTGTCTAATTTTTACATCTTATTCTTCATATGCAGGCCTTGACTTTTGAAACTATGCATTATGGGATTGGTGTTTAACATTTTGCTGCACAAAAAATGTGATTATGTGGATTTTTGCAGGAATCATGAAGTCAGCTGAGTGTGAAAGGAGTCAGCTGATGGAGGAGAGCAGAACCACAGACAGAGAGTCTCTGTTGGCATGGTGAGTCAGGTTAAGAGCAGGTTTAAATGGATTATCCTTTAGAAGAGTAATGGAGGACGTGCAGACCGTCTGCTGACTTGTATGTTGGAATCTGTTCCTGGTGTCAAGTTTAAAAAGCTTTATTTTTAAGAATTGCAAATAATAATTAATTTAATTTTACTCGGTTTGACGATACAAAATAGGAAACAGTTTTGAAATAAATCAAAATGTTATCAGATTAAAAGGTAAATAACCCAAAAAGGTAAATAAATGACATTAACAACTGTCTTCAGTAAGTTACAAAAACCAGCAGTAACAGTGCCCTCCTGCGGAAGTACGCGGTACTACGCGTATGGTTTCTCGTCACGTAGCTGCGTATTTACGTCAACACGTGTGCTGACTTGTATGTCGCTTATGTTCCGTTCAGTACGTGGGCTGCTGCATGTTCTCTGCGTAAGGAAACAAACACAAAAGCAGGAGAAGGAGGAGGAAGAGGAGGAGATCGGAGGTTGTTGTGTTTCTCCATGCACGTTTGTTTCCAAACGGAGATCTGGTTAAGGGAAGGACCAGAATCTACTCTGGAGAAGAAGAAGGAGAAAAAGAAAAAGAAGAAAGAGTCTGGAGAAGTATGAGGATCGGGGCGACGTGACTGTTCCGGAAACTGTGCACAACTTATCAGAACGTGAGCGCACGTTTAATTAAACACGTTCGTGACGTTCACATGTCACACAGAGTCGATCTGTAGAAAAGAGAAATCATGATTCTGAGGAAATTCCAGCCCGGACCCTGCAGGACATGGTTGTCCAGGGTGAGTTCTTCTTTCCCGAGCTCCATGAACGCAGCATGCGTTACTGTGTCCGTGTGTAGCAACAGCAAACACAGTTTTATCGTTTTTCTTTTTGTTGCACTTCTTGTCAGACTCGCCCTTAATTTGCCCTCGTTGTCGCTGGCACTTCCCCAGACTGACATGACTGTGTTTTGACATGTACACTGAGGAGTTGCGCTCCAAGTTAGGAAATCTCGCGATATGACGGGAGTCGCGTGGTAGACTTCAACGTCAAAACAATCGTTTTGCCAATGTCGCTGAAGCGATTTCAAGTTATAGCCAAAAAATTCGATAAAATTGAGTCAATGTTGGTGTTAAATATGCTGGTTTAATGTGTTAAAGTCAGCGGAAGTGATCAAAATCGGCCGAAAAGTGGCAACAGGTAGTAATTCATGCTAAAAGCTAACCAAAAATATGATTAACAAAGCCAACAATCGTTGGTGGAAACGTTATTTTTTAATTAAATGTAAAACTAATTAGAAAATTGAAAATAAAAGTTACCAATAAGTAGTTTTAAAAGCTAGAAATACACAGGAAGTTTGAATGAAATCCAAACCAGGTCAGAATGTCGTTTGTAAACACAGACTTGTTTCTCAGCCTTCTTTCCTGATCCTTGTTATTACAGCGAGGAGCTGTGAAGCTGTACACCACCCACAACAACAGCCCTTTTTTCTATTTGGTGCCTTTAAAATTTCTTTTTAAGGTTTCTTTTAATTGATCAACATTCCTTCTCTGAAACACCAGAATAATTTGAGGATCTTCTCTCTTCTTTTCCTTTCGGTTTGTTCCTTTTTTCAGGGGTTGCCACAGCGAGTAAACAATTTCCATCTCAACAATTTCTGTCCTCTGTATCTTCTACTCTAACTCCAACTACCTCCATGTTCCTCACTGCATCCATCAATCTCCTCTTTGTCTCCTACCTGGTAGCTCCATCTCTAGGATCATTCTTCTCCCCACATATCCACTGTCCCTCCTCTGAACATGTCCAAACCATCTCAATCTGTCTTCTCTAGCTTTTTCTCCAAACCTTCCTATCTGTGTTGTCCCCCTGATAACCTCGTCCCTGATCCTGTCCTTCCTAGTCACCTGATTAATTTGAGGATAAAAACATAAATATGCAAGACATCTTTTTCAATATATAAAAATGACTTTAATGATTGTATGGTTTTTATCTTCACTATTTTTGGCAGGTTTCTCTGAAGCAGGAGCAGTGTTTCTCCTCCTCTGTGCCTCCTCAGCCTGTGCCTCCTCTGGCTCACACCTTGCAGGGCTACCTAAAGGCCCTGGAACCTCTGCTCCCTCCCGAGGAGCTCAGCCACACCTGCAGGATGGTGCAGGAGTTCGGGCGACCGGGCGGCCTGGGAGCTCGTCTGCAGAAGGGCCTGGAGAAGAGAGCCAGATACAGCAAGAACTGGGTCAGTGAGCTGTGTGTCTGTGTGTAGGAAGAGTCCATGTGTGAGAAGTTGATTAGAAGAGGATCAGCTGTGTGTTAAACATTGACAGTGTCGCCAAATATAATCGATTAATCAGATAGTAATTACTTAATACTTATTGTTGAAGATTATCATAAAAAGGTCAATAATCAAGATTATCCTCATCGATTTGTAGAAAAATTTCATGTTCAATTCCCCCAACTAAACACTTGAACTGATATCTCACTGTCACTAAAATCCCAAAAGTAAAAAAGTATTTTATTAACCACTTGATAAGTTTATTAACTGTGTTTTAAGTCACAGATTGATCAAGCAATTGTTCTTAATTGTATAATAATAAAAAAACAGAAAAACATTTTTATTATTTACCTTTTATCACAGGGATTTGCAATAATAATACCATATACGAACATATTGTTTAATATTGGTAAGAATCGTTATTTCCTGCAAACCTGATGATCCATTGCCTGAGTAAAAATAGTTTTGGGGGTAAACAGTTGTATATTGGAGCGAAAGTCACTAGATGGCAGCATTTGGATTTAATTAATCTCATATTCAAACAGTGGCTTGTACAAATAAGTAAATATTACCCTCTGTTGGTTGATATTGGAATTCCAAATGAAGTGTTTGGACAATATCGCGCACCCCTGGCCTCAAGTATCGGTTCCCCAAAGCAGCATCTTTAAGTCCATCTCTGTGTTGCAGATTGCAGACTGGTGGGTCCAGTGGGCCTACCTGGAGAGCAGACAGCCTCTGCCCGTTCACTCCAGCCCAGCTATTTCTCTGCCCAGAAGAGACTTTAATGACTGGAGGAGCCAACTAGTGTGAGTCACCAACCGCTGGGTTGTTTTCCAACACAAGTTCACAGTAGTCCGTGATTTACAGTAAGGTTCTGGCATGTAGTCAAGGGTCGGTGCTAGGAACCAACCAGAAACTTGGACATTAAGCTGTGCTGTTAACTTAGCTTCCAGACACAGGGAACAACTAGACTCAAACCAAAAACCTTCAGCGGAGCTGCTATTTAAGAGACAGTAAAGAATGACTGTTAAATGACAGTGTCACCTGGTGAGCAGTAGGACTAGTGACCATCTGAATCTGACCCGCAATGTGTCACCTGGTCTGCCCCGCAGGTTTGCATCCAAACTGATCGCAGCTGTTCTGGATTTCAAGAGCAAAATTAAAAGGTACGTTTTTCATCTAAATCTGTAACAGCGTTTATTATTCCTGGTGGTAGACATCGCCCTCTTGTGGCCAATGATGGTATTGTGTAAATTTTGTGATCTTGACTGAGAACCTTCATCGACATTTTGAGATCGTGTAAAAAGTAACAGCAGACTACAAGTCAGGGTTATAATAGTTTTGGATTTTTCAGTGTAGTTTCGTTTTAGTTAGTTTTGCCTTTTAGCACGTTGGTTTTAGTTAGTTTTAGTTTTTCGTAAAAGCAACTAATTTAGTCTTAGTTTTAGTTTTGTCCAAAATGTTTAGTTTTAGTTTAGCTTTAATTAGTTTTAGTTTTTGCGAGGTTTGAACAAAGACAAAAATGAAGGGTAGTTCATTTCTAATTTCAGTTAGTTTCGTTAGGACACATTTTCGTTTTAGTTAGTTATAGTTTTTTTTATTTAATGATCGTTTTAGTTAGTTTCAGTTAACAGAGTTCTTTTTAGTGAACGTTTTAGTTTTTTCGTTAGTTTTCGTTAACGATGATAACCCTGCTACAAGTCGTAGGGGATTTCAGACTAGTGATACATATGTTTACCAAGAGCCCGGAACCTGTTTGTATGTGTGATTATACATGTATTACACATTACTACTGGCATCCATGATAAAGAGGTGAAAATGTGTTTCCCACATTCATTTAGACCAGTAGTTCTCAACCAGTGGGGCAGGGCCCCTTGGGGTGACTGAGGGACCATCAAGGGCCTGTCTCTTATACACATCTACTGACCTCCAGGTTACCAAAGGAGTCCAGGCTTTAATTAGTTTTAGTTTTTGCGAGGTTTGAACAAAGACAAAAATGAAGGGTAGTTCATTTCTAATTTCAGTTAGTTTCGTTAGGACACATTTTCGTTTTAGTTAGTTATAGTTTTTTTTATTTAATGATCGTTTTAGTTAGTTTCAGTTAACGAAGAGTTTTTTTCACTTTTTCGCTTTTTCGTTAGTTTTCGTTAACGATGATAACCCTGCTACAAGTCGTAGGGGATTTCAGACTAGTGATACATATGTTTCCCAAGAGCCCGGAACCTGTTTGTATGTGTGATTATACATGTATTACACATTACCACTGGCATCCATGATAAAGAGGTGAAAAAAAAAGAAAATATATAAATGTTTTTTATTGTATTTTTCTTACCTTACTTTTAATTTAAATTAAAACTAACTAATTTGATGTTCTAAAAAAATGGTCACTCAACTTTTCAGTGCTTAATCTTTAGCCTGACTGGCATCGTATCAGGTTTCTGAGCCACTGAGTGGACGCTGTGTCTAAATTTATTCCTCCATTCTCCTGGCACAGCCTCTGTTTGTAGTGTTTTAACCTCAACAGCTGCGCCGCCGTTGAGGTTAAAACACTGCCTGGCGTTAAAAACGTCACATGAGGCTGAGACAGACCGTACTGTCCAGATCGTACTGTGTTGTACAGCTCAGCCAGGAAATGACATCATCATCATCTGATGGTGAACATGTTGACAGAAATCTCCCAAAACAATTCCTCAACAACAACTTCCTGTCTTCTCTCTACCTGACAGTGGCCACCTCCCAGTGGACTACATGCGAGGGAAGCCCCTGTGCATGGAGCTGTACCCGCTGCTCTTCTCCTCCTGCAGGATCCCAGGACCCAAACACGACTACCTAGCACACTACGGCCGCTCACGAGCCCCAACGCACATCACTGTGGTCAGAAACTACCAGGTGGGCGGGGATTTCTCCATCTATTTTTTTTTTTTCCTCTGCCTGTTCAGCATCCTGTCCTTGTCCTGTTGAGTCTTGTGCGGCCACGCCCCTCATGTTTCCTAAGACCTAAACCACAGCTCATAAATCAACAGAACAAAACAGAGTTCAATTGGACAGACTTTTGGAATCCATCCAGTGATTTCTGCCACACTTAATCTACATGGAGTTTTTATTTTACATTAAAGAAGCAATACAATATAAACAAATATTAAATGTATATTTTTTTAAGCCTCACAATCTCTAGAGAATTCTGTCACTGATCATCCATACATGACATCTTTCCGTCCTCAGTTCTTTCAGCTGGAGGTCTACAACAGTGACGGCTCTCCTCTGACAGAGAGTCAGATCCACAGTCAGCTCCTGAGGATCCGCTCCCAGTCCTGGAAGACCGACAAGGAACCAATGGGAATCCTCACCAGCGAGCACCGCCACACATGGGGAGAGGCCTACAACCGTCTGCTGAGAGGTAGATCTTGGATGTTTCTATATTTTTTCTTTGACTTACCACTTCAGGCACCATTTCGTCATTCATTAGGTTTTGACAATAAGCACATCATGCATCTAAAAAAATCGGTCAGATTTTATATTTATTATTATATTATATACATGTCTTTATGATCTGTATTCCTGTTTTTCCTCCTGTGTCCCAGATAAACTGAACAAAGAGTCAGTGAAGCTGATAGAGACGGGACTTTTCTCCTTATGTCTGGACTCTCCAGTGATGAGGATATCAGATGAAAAGTATGTGAAGTACATGTGCGCACACACACACACACACACACACACACACTCCTCTGCACACCCTGTCTGAAGTATTTCTGTGAAAACTGCTCACTCTCTGATATCATTGTATAAAGCTGTGGAAGACCAGTTCAAGACATGAGTCCAAAAACCCAACAGTTCTCACTGTAGTAATTATCAGTTTCTTTATAAAATGAAGAGAAACACAGAAGTAAGAGGTTGGGTTCAAGTCCCAAGTTTCGGTTCAAGTTTCTGAAAAAAAAAAAAGAGAAAGTTTGGATGAGAGGTGAAGTGTTTCCTAAACAAACAACTTCCTGTTCAGTTTTTCATCAAGATTCTGATTTGAGTCTAAATTCTTAAATAAATTCCATTTTTAATTAATACGTCCAATATGGTTTTCTGGTTAAAAATAACCTGTAATCATATTTACCACCATCTGACAGGTATGCCAGCCGTAAAGCCGCTCAGGTGCTTCACGGGGGCGGGACCTTCTCCAACAGCGGCAACCGCTGGTTTGACAAAACCCTGCAGGTGAGCAGCCTGATGACATGTCCCTGTGATAACGCCGTGAGCCGTATCTGAACCTCGTGCTGGTTTCACAGTTTGTGGTCGGGGAGGACGGTTCCTGGGGGCTTCTGTATGAACAGGCCACCGCTGAGGGTCCACCGGTGGCCACACTGCTGGACCACATTCTCCACTACTGGTAGGAACGAAAAGAGTTAATAAACAGTGTTGACCGCAGAGAGTGAGGTCAATGTGAAGGACAGGAGTCTGTTGTCAGTATGCAACAAATACCAGGAACCAGGAACTACACTAGGGTTTGTTGTTTTATAAAATAAAACACACTGCATGAAGGTCGACTTCTGATTATGTTCAATTTCAAGATTAAGGTGCAGTATTTACAGTCTTTAATGACCTGTATCAGTTCAAAGCAAAGTATTTATTAAACACTGACCAGGATTACATTTTCGTCACAGAATATGTTCTGACAAAACAAAAATATCAGCACCTCTTCCATTCTCATATATTTAGATCACTGTGGTCAAACTCTTTTTTACAACATCAATAATCTACCTTCTCTATTTTAGCGTGTTGTAACTTTTAATCTAACTATTATAGTTATTTATTGAAGTTGCAGTGCTGTGTATTAACCATTTCCAACTTTATTTGTTTAAAGTGTCAAATCACAAGAACCGTTGACCTAAGGCACTTTACAAACAATTATATAAAATAAAACAAGATCCAGTGAACAAAACAGGAAAATACCCCCTGACCTTACAACTCCTAAAAGAACCAGACAGGGAAAATAAAGGAACGACAGTGAAAGGGATCCTCACCCAGGACGGACAGGCACTAAGGAGAAAAACAAATTTAAATGATCAATTAAGGTTATCCACACAATGGCTTCTTAAAAGTCAGTGCAGAAATAATGCAGGTGAAGTCCTGGGTTGAGAAAGTAGACCATAGGGTCCTAGAGAAGCTGGGCCAGGATGTGGAGGCTAAGTCTTAAGTCCAATCCACGGCCACGGGTTCTGGGGGGAGAACAGAGACTCCGGGGACATGAGGTCAGCGGGCGAATGAATTAGTCCTTAGGAGAGAAGGGAGATAAGTCAGGAAATAAGGAGTAAAGGAAAGAAAAGAGAGACAGAGAGTGGACAGCAAGAGAAAAAAAATGTACGTGTCTTAATTTGTTTTTTGTTTGTTTTTGACTGCAGTGAGACACCTGACCCCAGGAGGGCGCCTTTGGTTCCTCTGGCTATGCCCAAAAAACTTTACTTCCACATTGACCGGGACATAAAGAGGGACATTGAGCACGCTAAGCAGAACCTGGACATGTAAGAGCCACACAGGGTTTCACACAGTGTGTTGTGTAAACACTGTCTTTTCACTTCAGTCCACCTGACATTTACACTTCACATTTCTTGGACCGTCTGTAGTTTTCAGGTCTTTCCATTTTCTCAGTTCTGTCCAAATATAAAAGAGTTGGTTCCTGTTCAACCTCCAGCTGCCGTCGTCTAAATGAGGAACAAGTTTGGTTCCTGTTCTTTACTTCTGCCTGGAGTGGAGCTTAAATCACAGATTAAAACCAATGGCAACATTATCTTTGATTGGATTAACAGATTAATCAAATAAATTGAAAAAAAGTGAATTTATGTAAAGAAATCATATATTTTTCCCTCAACTAAGATAAACAACAACTAAAACCTCATATGTATAATATATGTAACATGGAATATTAAAGAGGGCGGCAGTGGTGGCTTAGTGGTTAAGGAAATGGTTTTGAGTCTGCAAGGTTTCAGGTTGGAATCCACCTGTTGCCAGGTGAAGGCTCACAGTATGTTGTGATTTGGGTGGCATTCATGGAGACTGCTGCCCCTGTCACCCAGTAAGGGATGAAAAAATTAAGATAAATGGATAAATAATATTATATAAAGAGCTGATTGGTTGTTTGATGAATAGCTTCAGATTAATTTAAGTGACTTATAATATTCTTGCAGATTGATCAATGATCTGGACGTCAACGTGTTCAACTTTAAAAAGTTTGGTAAAGAACTTCCTAAGAAGCAGGGCCTGAGTCCAAACTCCTTCATCCAGGTGGCGCTGCAGCTCTCCTACTACAGGTCAGTGACGGACGCTGCCATTACTTCTTCTACTGCTTTAAACTGACGGAGGTTGACATCAAATACTGGTATTTTTTTCTACAGGGTCCATAACGAAGTGTGTCCCAGCTGTGACATCGCGTCTCAGCGGATGTTCCGCGGAGGAAGAACAGAATACGTTCGCTCTCCAACGAATGAGGCTCTGAGGTTCATACAGGCCTTTGATGATCCAAATGTTTCGGTGAGAACCTGAAGATTTATCTCTTTGGTTTGAGGTGGTTTTAAATAGATCTATTATTATGGAATGTTTTATTGTCCGTTACAGAGAGAAGCGAAGCTGGAGCTGTTCAGAAAGGCAGTCAACGCCCACTCAGCCCTGACAGACCTGGTACACTCTCACAGACACTCAGACCAACTGAGTTTTTACCCACTGAACCTCTAACATCTTTTTCTTGTCGACTCCCACCTACTTAGACACTCAAAGGACTTGGCATAGAGCGCCACCTGCTGGCCCTGAAGCTGCAGGCCATTGAGGAAGGACTGAGCATCCCTAAAATCTTCATGGACACGGCGTACGGACTGGCAACACACTGGAAGCTCCGGACAGGACAGGTAACTTTTTCTTGTGGTCTTGAGACAGAAGAGTGGCGTCGTTTTTACTTGTACACCAGGAACCAGCAACCATTTTGAACCTTTTTCCTTTGTTTATTCAGGTTCCCGCCAACACCGACAGCGTAATGTGTTTTGGACCCGTGGTTCCCGACGGTTACGCCATTTGCTACAACCCTCAGGCCGACCACGTCCACTTCTCCATCACGGCCTTTAACTGCTGCGAGGAGACCCACGCAGAGACGTTGGCGATCACACTCAAGGACACTCTGTGTCAGTTACAGGAGCTGCTGCAGCCTACTGTGTAGAGCTGCCGTGACATTACATGGTACATGGTGTACTCAGACAACAGGAACTACCCACTGGTCCGCACATGCCATCAAGAGACACATGGATTTTTTTTCCCGCTCTCATGCATGCCACTGAATATTTGAAATCTCTGTGAAAAGGAGTTTTCATGGTGCTTTTTTTTTTCTTTAAAGCTTTAAATATAGTAGCAATAAGAGCTGAACTGATGAGTGGAATTCCGGCTGTTACAGGGTTTGAGGTTTGCACCTCTGAGTGAAAGCAGAACAAAACAAGTCAATGCCAAGCAGAGACTCCAGCTGATCAAGCCAAAATGCGTGTTTAAAGTGACTGCACTCTTTTTTTTTTCACCATGTCACCGTATCAGTAGTCTATGAATCAATAAATGGGATTTAATTGGACCAATCACGTCAACCATGGTTGAGTTTTGAAGTTGAACCTTTCCCCACTGTGTTTGTTTACTAAAACTTTACATGAACGTAAAAAGATGGTTTTTTTTGCCGATTTAGTCAAGCCTGTCGATACACTCCACCTACAGGACAGACTAATAAAGCCCCGTTTCACATAGATCAGGTTAATGTTTTTCCTCTTTGTACTAATGACAATTTACAGACCTACTCTGGCTTCAACAGTGATGTGTATGTGTTTCTTCAGAAGTGAGAACACTATGGTCACATGTTAATCAGTAAACCCCACCATATCATGGTCGCTATCTGTGCAACAGCTGTGAAAACCACAGTGAACTATTCTGGGAAGCTCAGGACTCAAACATCACATTGTTATCATGTGGTATTTCTGTATTGTTGAAATCAATGCTTGTCCTGCATTGACAGTGTATGTAGACTGCAGGAAAGTCTTGTGTACAAACAGGAAGGATGGTAAACCAGAAAATAGTTTTCTTTCCAAAAAAATAGATAAATATGAAAGCAAATAAAAAACAAAAAAAGTCAGAACAGCACAAAAACTATTACAAAAAGTAAATGTTTCTTGGACGAGAGGCAAACATCTTCATGAAACCTACTATGTCCAGTTGCCCTCAAAGTAACCCATTTATTTGGTATAAATATATTAATTATGACTTCAAAATACAACAGAAACAGACCGATTGTTCAAAAGAGTTGAATTTTGGATCGATGACATACAAAATATGGTTAAAATGTAACATCTAATCAGTTAAAATTGTTTTTGCTTTTGACACCACAGCTAGGCTACTGGGCATCGATATGTGGGCGGGCACTGTATATACAATACGTCATCTGCATCTGTTACGGTGATTGGACAAGACACGGAAATTACGTCGCGCTCCTTTCAAGTAAAAAACCGGAACAAACAATCACAGTATATTAGAAGAAGACATGCTGCAGCTCTAGTTATTATAGTAGTGTTACCATGTTGAATATTCTTCATGGTTGAAGCTTGATAGGCGTAAAAACAATAAAAGCACTGAACAATTGACCGTTGAGGACGAGGAGACGGACAGCAGCTGAAGATGCTAACTCAACATTAGCAAAACAACAGCTGTATTTATTTTCTTTTACAAATATTTCTCACAATTTTTCTCCAGCAAAGCTGTGTGGATTGAAAGTCGATACATTTCTGCAGAATTCTGCTTCAGGAGTTATGAAGAACTGCCGTCCGTCCATGGTGAGCGGGTGGAGCAGCAACAACACCAGCAGCACCAGCAGCAGGAGCGGGGCTCAGAGGCTCCTGTACCCGCTGCTGTTACTGTGTCTCTGTGCTTCGGTGGTGTCGTTCAAGCCGGTGGTTATTGTACACGGTTTGTTCGACAGCTCTGGAGATTTCAGAAACTTACTGCGGTTCATCAACGAGGTGAGCGCTCACTATAAACAGTGTATTTATTTTGGTTTTATAATAGTTTATTTAAGGAGTTTCTGGACCAGATTGCGGACAGTAATCTGGGATAGATTATATCATCACGTTCCCAGCCCTGTGTTTGACTCCTATCAGAGGAGACCACTGTAAACAACTGTAATCTATCCGAACTCATCATTTGTTATTTAAAGATCTTATAATTAACTAAGAATGCTCAGTGATGATATTATGTGAATCCTTATCTTTCTGTTACTGATTACCTTCCGGGCTATATCAGTTAAATGGCTGGAATCCTTAAGTAATGCAACCTTAAGTACATATATACTGATGTTTTAATATTTACTTCACATCTCAAAATGATTCCCCAGTTATTGACATCATCATATGTCAATACTGAGTGACATATTATGACTTTACTCTAGTTTGGAGTTTTAAGAAATGTGTTTTTCTTGGAAGCAAATTCTTCCTCTTCATACAGTGACGCACATCTGATCTATAAGGAGGTTCAGCAGTGTTTGTCATTTGTTTCTAATACTATGATGTTCTGTCTTCTAGTCTCATCCTGGGACCAATGTGACGGTCATCGACTTGTTCGACAAAGGTGCCAGTTTGCAGCCCATGTGGAAGCAGGTAGAAGGCTTCAAATCAGCCATCTACCCAGTGCTACGGAACTCAGCGCAGGGCGTTCACTTCATCTGCTACTCTCAAGGTCTCTGGGAGTGATTTTCGTTTCAGTCCAGTTAAAATAATCTTGATATTTGGTTTATTTGTGCCATTTGTCAATAATTACAATAACCCATTAATACTAACATTTTGAATTCTTGCAGGCGGATTGGTTTGTAGAGGAATACTGTCAACGCTTCCTGACCACAACGTCCAAACTTTCATCTCCTTGTCCTCACCGCAGGCAGGACAATATGGAGGTGGGTTGGGTTTTTTGAAGTCTGATTTTTTTTTACACTTAGATCCAGCCCAGTCCCAGCTGATATGTATGGTTGTTGTTTCTTCCCAGACACTGACTATCTGAAGTACCTCTTCCCTCACTTCTTCAAGTCCAACCTCTACCATGTTTGCTACACTGCTGTTGGTCAGTTGATCTCCATTTGCAACTACTGGAATGGTGAGAATTCTGAAACGTCTTTGTTACGTCCTCTGTGTAGTTGTGAAAAAAAATGTTAACACACCCTGGTTTGGTTTCCCTCTCCTCTTCATACAGACCCCCACCACAGAGACAGGTATGTCAACAGCAGTAAGTACCTGGCTCTGCTCAACAACGAGAGGCCCAATCCAAACTCGACAGGTTGGTCAACTTTAGGTTTTTGGCCTTAAGTCTGTGGGATGTTGAATCTCATTTCGTGACTCAAAGAGACTCGGCCTAATTTACTACAATACCCTGAAGTGAACATTTGAATAAACACGTTTTTTTTTCTTAGAGTGGAAGAAAAACTTTTTGAAGATTAACAAGTTGGTTCTGGTGGGTGGTCCAGACGACGGCGTCATCACTCCCTGGCAGTCCAGGTAACTGAGGCTTGAAGTTTCTCTTCCTCACGTTAGCTGTTTCCAATGTTCTCCATCTATTTTCTGTGACCGTGTCGACACGCAGGGAATCATGTGACACTCACACATTTTATGTTTGTTTTTTTACAGTCAGTTTGGTTTTTATGACGATAATGAAACTGTTGTGGAGATCCAGCACCAGGAGGTGAGTTCACGTCATGTGACAAACGAAAATAAATACACAGTCAATCACGATGGGTCCTTCTGTTCTGGGGGTTATTTTAAGTTATACTTTAGAATGCAGTGGTTTTTCTTGCAAATATCTTTTATTAAAATCTTTATTTTTATATATTTTATTGGGTTTACCCAGCCATTTTAAAAAAATATATATATTAACACAAATACGTGAAACAAAAACTGAAATCAAAGTCAATCTTCATCCTGCACAGAAATTAAGAAAAGTAACTAAATGTCCTGAATGTTGACTAACACATTATATTATAATATTGATGTTTATTGATGAATCGATGTTTCCCAGATTTTCTTGAAGGATGTTTTCGGCCTGAAGACTCTGTCAGCTCGTGGAGATCTGATCCTCTGCTCTGTCCCTGGTGTGGAACACGTCATGTGGCATTCCAACGAGACGGTGTTCCACAAGTGTCTGGAGAAGTGGCTGGACTAGTTCACACACACACACACACACACACAAACACACAACTTAGTCAGTCTTAGTTGACTCTGAATTGACCGTGTGTAGATGAAGGACAAGTGATGAGTCAATTAGTTCCTAATTTTTGTCTAATAGTGAGAAGATTTAGATCTTTGTAGATTTAAGTGAAAGACTAAGATTAAATGCCACTCCTAAATGTCACCTACACACATGTGAAAATATCACCAGCTAAAACAGAAGTATTCACCAACAATGGTTGGTCCAACCACAAATGAAGAAGTGTTTTTACCTTCAATGCTTCAAGTGCAGAAGTAACCAAATTAGTATCAGTATTCTATTACAATCTGAGTATTCAGAGCTATAAAAGTTGGGTATTTCACACTGCTATTATTTATTGATCAGGTTGAGATGCATTAATAGGATGAGTGGCTAAAAATAAATGATCTCAGCAAGTTTGATTATAAACGTCAGTATAAAAATCTATTTTTGGGATTCTCAGAGCAGGGTTTGATTCACGCTCCTGAGAAAACATTTGGATTCAGGATTAGAAACGACAGGGAAAAAATTTTAAAAGGGAGAAAATTAACCCACAAATGTCAAACTTTTCCATGGAACAGTGTCTGTTTCTCTGTGTCACTGCTTTCGTAGCAAAGCACAAACTGACAAACATTTTTAAGGTCCAGCGTTTAGACCGTTGAGAACGTTTCCTCAGCAAGAAAATCTTGCAGGTTTAAAAGCTACAAATTTTATGTTGAAAAAGTAGGTGACAATGGTTTTTACTTATATTTTCATGTAAAACATCATCAAAAACTGACAAACAACACAACACAAACGACACAATGAATGTCTTCCAGAAGAGATTATCTGAAAAAGAGCAGACAACTTATTTCAGTCGTCAAACACCTCATCTCAACCTCATAACTCAATGCTCAAAATGTTATTACAGGTTCAGTGCAACATGAACCACTGCCCTAGAAAACATCACCATTTGTGCCACAATCTGTGACTTTTACACAGATATTCATCCTAATTTTGTGAATTTCTAGAAAAAAAATCGTCATTGGACAAGGAACTGGTTTATGTTGTGTTGTACTTGTAACAATATTTCATCCAAACCAAAAGTGGATATTTTTCACCGTCTTCTTACGGAAGATCAGAACTTTTATTCAAATAGCAACAAATCACATCAATACAGTAGACTGATGACATATACCTCAGAAACAGCACCACAGCTTCAGAGTGCCTGACCGTCACAGTGAACAGACTCACTGCCCTGCTATTGTTTAAAAAAAAAAAATTCTGGGTACAATTAAGTTTTCTTTAAATTTGTGTCCATTGAACCTGCATGTCCATGTTGCCATATTTTCCCTGTGTTGTCCTCACTGCTCAGTGTTTGGGCTGCATACTCTGAATCAGCAGAGTTTCCATATTTTCCCCCACTGCCTCTGCCTTTTTTGTCTTTTACCAAAAGTGCTACAAATTGTTGCCTTCAGCCACGGTGCTATCAATGGTGATGGTTGCTAGAGGAGCGAGACGCCCGGCTGTTGTTGAGTGTCCACTCTAAACCATTGGTTCACTAACAGTCAAGTTATTGGACATCCAAGTTTCCTTCCTTCCTATTTTCCCCTCCAGTGGTTCCGACTTGTCCTTTATTCCATACTAACTTATATATTTTCCCATATTGTGTGATGTCAGAAGACTTTTATATGATAGTATTTTACATACAGAAATGTTGCAGTTTAGACAAGACAACACAAAAATAGGAAGACCATGTCATGTAGTGTAAATCCTGGTCCAGGTTCTGTTTTAAGACTAGATGAAAAATGGTATTTATAGAACTGGTGCATTGGGTTGTGACCTATAATTTTAGGATGACTGTTTTGTACTAGGTGGTGTTCGTGGCTCTCCTTACCTCCCACTATATTTAGTAATCTCAGGCTTTATAGCAACCACTTTTATTGTCTTTGTCCATTATAAAAGGGATTATTGTCACCTAGTGGTGGAACTCCAGGTCTCTCTGAAAGGGGAAAAAAGAAAAAATATATTGTTTGATTTCCAGAAAGGATAAAAGGGAAGTACAAGTGTATTTTGCACATGTCACGAGGGTGGAACAACTGGGACGATTTATTAAAATTTAAAGTGTTACATTGCTCATTATAATTGAACTACTTAAATTATTGATATTAAAGGGATATTCTTACAGCTCAGTAATAAAACAAGGAAAATGCAGACCAGACAACTTTTTAAAAAAATTAATAAATGTATATTTTGACACCGTCCAACAGTTTGTACAGTGTTTGGTCTAAAAACAAATAAAGAAAAATATGTGTAACATATGTTCCTACAATAAAACAGTGTTTTTATCTTTTACTGTGTCTTGAATCCTACTTTTATTGTGATAAACCAACACATGCACACACAAACAATATTGAGAGTATTTAACAAATAAGTAAAATTAACTGTTTCTTACGGTGTTTGCCAATTTTAACTCGTACTTAACGTGTAAGTCTGATAAAAGTCTGATAAAAGTTTAAAATAAATCGATGTAATCTAGAATTTTACACACGTGTTTTTACTCTGTATAATTGACGTTTTAATGGTCCATTTGCCAAGCCCCAGACGTATAAAGGCGCCTCAGGGAACAGACTTCACTTCCCATCATGCCTTGCGTACAGGAAGTAGCAGAGCCGCACACCGGATATCTGCACGCGGCCGCGTAAGAGGCCCTTTTCCGTCTGTGAGGAGTGTTGTACAGAGCGGCAGACACAAGTGAGTGCAAAATGTACTTTTTACTAAGTGTATCTGTCCTCGAATACATATTATTTTGACAGAAAGATACACGTTAGACCCCCGTTAACAAAAAAACGTCTCCTAGTTGGTGTGGTTTGGTGTCAATGTTGGTTTAAATGCCTCCTATTTTCTCCGTACGAGTACAACAGCCCTGCGTGTTAGCATGTAGCTAACTAGCTAGCACATGTGGATACGGCATGACGGTTACCAGTGTCAAGATGTCGGTCATTAATGCCTCAACTAGACTTTTAGGCAAATTAAATGCTAATTCAAAGGATCGCAAACCTTAAATGTGTTGAATTGCCTCTTCTGGCAGAGTTGGTTATGGACTATTTTCGCCCGCGACCGCTTTATGAGCACCGCGGCTATCTAGGCTCCAGCTCCGGCCCTGCTGCGTGGAGGTCCGGGTCTGTCTTAACTTTAGTTATTCCTTCCTGACGTTCCGTTTGCCTCCGTCATACTTCATATTACATTTTATATTCACCAAACACGCTTTATTGTTTGTCCTATTGTTATATATTGACTTAGAGCGCAACAGTAAGACAGTGTTTACTGGTAAACTTCGGGGCTGTGAACTGGATGTCAATGGTGTCACCGTCATTTAGTTTTTATGTACTAAAACGTTAAATGTCACGTTGAATATTGTCTAAAAGTTGATAATAAAAAAACTCGGTTGCATAATATCCTGGCTGTGTAAGCAAAATAAAGTTAATGCAAACCCGTTTCCTTGTCTTAATCATATGGAATTAATGTCTGCATCTATTTGTCACTGGCACTAAATTAAAGTAATTTCTGTTTGAATTTATTCACTGTTGTCATAGTTTAGATTTTGAGAATGGATGAATAATTATCTTCTCTCTGTCCTCAGTGGCTGAGTGGGAAACTGCCCCAGCTGTGGCTGAAACCCCAGAGATCAAGCTCTTTGGCAAGTGGAGCACCGATGATGTCCAGATCAATGACATCTCCCTGCAGGTGAGCACAGCCTCAGTGTCCGGTTCCATCCCTGTTGTTGAGACGCGAGGCTAGAGTCACATCTGGACTCAGACCTGTAGTCCTGGTGTGCTAGAGCACTCGCAGAGGAAATTATCTTTGCATATTCATTGGCTGCAGTCTCCTGTGGCCCAGCCAATCACCAGCTCAGATACATGATATTTCACTTAGTTTTTTTTAAACCTAAAACTTTGTTAGCCCCTTTAATCACTGGTGGTCCTCTCTACAGGACTACATTGCTGTGAAAGAGAAGTACGCCAAATACCTGCCCCACTCTGGAGGTCGTTATGCCGCCAAGCGTTTCCGTAAGGCCCAGTGCCCCATCGTGGAGCGTCTGACCAACTCCATGATGATGCACGGCCGCAACAATGGCAAGAAGCTGATGACCGTGCGCATCGTCAAACACGCTTTTGAAATCATCCATCTGCTGACTGGAGAGGTACGTACAGACAGTTGGTCTGTGTTTTTGGTTGTTTCACTTGTGTTTTATTCCACAGTTGATCTATGTTTCCTCACTGTATGGTGTTTTATTCTAAGGTACTTTATAGGTAATACATTTTTTTTTTGTTCCCAGAACCCCCTTCAGGTCTTGGTGAACGCCATCATCAACAGTGGACCCCGTGAGGACTCCACCCGTATCGGACGTGCCGGTACCGTCAGGAGGCAGGCTGTAGATGTGTCGCCCCTCCGCAGAGTCAACCAGGTGACCAGAGCCGATCCGTTTTGATTTTTCTGGGTTTTATTCTTTTCTTACAGCGAGGCTAGAGTCACGCCTGGGTACTCCCCGTTGCCCTGGTGTGCTAGAGCACTCGCAGAGCAACGTCTTTGTTTATTCATTGGCTGCAGTCTTCAGTGGCCCAGCCAATCACCGACTCAGATACATTACAATTAAATGTACATGAAATATGACCCGTGCATCCATCCATACATACATCTCATCCTCTTCCTCTCTGTTTTGTAGGCCATCTGGCTGCTGTGCACAGGAGCAAGAGAAGCTGCTTTCAGGAACATCAAGACCATCGCTGAGTGTCTGGCTGATGAGCTGATCAATGCAGCCAAGGTAAGAACTGATTTACTTGCGTAAGCTCTGCAGTGAGGTCGTCTTTCCTTTAAATCCTGTGTCCATTACTAAGAAAAATGCAATTGTGTGCAGAGAAGAGAGCTATGGGTAACTTTGATTTAATTTTATTTTCTCCCCCAGGGTTCATCTAACTCTTATGCCATCAAGAAGAAAGACGAGTTGGAGAGAGTTGCCAAGTCCAACCGTTAAATATGTTGTCTTTGTACCAAAACAAATAAATCTGGACAAAATTCTGATTCCCTTGGTGGTTTATTTTCAGTGTGACTCTTAAAAGTGTTCTTTCAGAAATGTACACGTTTCGTTGAAGATGCATTTTCCTTAACAAGGTCCTAGAACTGTTAACTTGCAGGTTGATGCATAAAACGTGTTGTAAACTATTCATCGTTCTCTAAGTTAAAAATTAAAACAAATAAAATGGGGAAACAAACTCAAGTGGAAAAAGAAGCCAAATGAAGGATGCCATAACTTTAATGGTTTAAACATGTCTAAAAATTACTACATCGAAAAAGCTTTTGTCATTCAAACGTTTGTCAAGCAGTGATTTTGTTGTGGTGGCAAAAAAAAAAATGATCAAGTGGCTTCACTGTGGGGCAATGATTGGTGTGTGTGTGTGTGTTAAGGAGATCGGAATTTTCTTTTTCTGGACATAATTCACACAGCTCTTTCAAGGTGAAAATCTAATTTTCGACAAGTTGCGCTCTTTGTCCAGCAGAGGGTGTGATTGTGCCACAAACAGCTTAGCACTGCACGTCACTGTTTCCTGTAACAATAAATAGACGAGTATGATGAGTGGAGAGAGTGAGGAGTTTTCTTCCACAGGGTGTTGAAGGTAACACGGTGTTGGAGATTCTTCTCATTTTAGAAGTAGCTGTGTTTTCTGTTGATGAGCAGACAGAGTGAAGACAGGGATGCACCCAGTTTGGAGGCTTCGCTGCAGGCCGTGGGCAGCAGAGTGTAGTCCTGCAGCTTCTGGAAGGCCTGCGAGAGGCGGGACAGATAGTTACAGATACAAGAACTTCAAGGACAGGAACAGTCTGGACTGGAACTGCTTCAGTGGAGGATGTTAAGAGAGTCATAAAAGAAGAAAAGGCCATGGAAAAGCCATTCACTCCTGCTTTAAATAAAACATGAGGTTGCAGTAAAATCTCATGCTGGACATTTTTATAATTTATAAGACATTAGCAGCTAAATCTGCATGCTTTTGACATTGCAAATGTAGTGAACAGTAGCATGGTGATGTCCAACCACTGTCCTGGGACACACTAGTGACTAAGTCACAGGTTTTCGGGGTTGTCTTAGTGTTTTTCTTATATTCCTGCCAGAAAACCAGTGTTGTCTTGAACTAAACAGAGTTTCAAGACAATTATCAGGAAATTTCCATCCAAAATATGAAAGAAGTTAAATTTGCTCATTTTGACAAAGCAGAAATGCATTTGTCGATGCATGGACTCACAGCCAGACTCTCTGGACATTCCTCTGTTGGCCGGTAGAGCAGGAAGTCCTGCTTGGGACCCTTTATGTAGATGCAGTTAGCAGCTGCTTCCTCTGGGACAGTCAGGATTTCATAGTGGTGGTCCGTCAGCTGCTCCATCATCTGGAGACGAAAGTCGTCAAACTGAGACTCATTGTCTTCACGTTTCCCCTAGAGGACGGGTGAAGGAACTCACCCTCAGGGTTTTCTTGACTCCATCACTGTTGCTGAAGATGATGGTGTTTGGACCTCCCATGGAGCAGATGTTCTTTAGTCGGGTTCCACCACAGACTGGTATGGTGGACACGGCAAAGTCCTGCAGGGTTAGAAGTTGTTGATTCCACAGTAAAAAATAAGATTAACTAAGATTGAGGTATTTTGAAAGTGTTGAAGCTCTGGTTTCCAAGCGGAGGAGAAGCTGAGAAAATGTTTCTGAAACCTGATCCTCCTCAACTCCTCCTCCCTCTGACCTCCACGTCTCCTCCTTACACCGATTCATACCAGACTCACAATACACTCAGCAGGGACGCACACGTGTGCATAAAACCTGTTTGAGTGTGTAACAGCCTGTGTGTTAAGAGTGGGCACTTAAGAGAAGTGAAGGGATCAATACTGATACATGGCTCTGGTCAGGAGGACGTCCATCACCAGTGACGGACTATAATTCCCTAAATGCATTGCAGCGTTGAGCCACCTGCTCCTGTTGGCTGCTGCGTCTCCTCAGGCTTCAGACGTTAATATTTTACCAGTGTTGTCTGTGCTGTGTCTGTGTCCTCTCACCCTGAAAGTGTCAGCCAGCACCTCCGCTCCTCTGTGGTTGGTGTGGGAGGAGATCCCCACGAAGAACTCCCTCCCGGTGAAGAGGACGTCGCTGCCCTCCAGCGTAGCTCCTCCTTCCTCGTCTCCCATCTCCATCACTGTCAGATGCAGCTCTGACATCACCTTTCTCACCGCATCCGCCTGAAGAAAGGGTTTCAACCGTCACGGACATAACGATGAATTGTCGGCAATATTTCAAAATAAAAGCATACTTTTAGGAATATACTCAAAACACTTAGACTGTAGGGAAAATATTTTTGGTTGAACTTAACAGATTTATGGTAAATTGTTATATAATAAATAATTTACAATTTCATCAATAATTTGCCTTTTATAAAGTTAAACTTAAATCTGCATTTATCCAACGGATAATACTTTACTGGAATTAAACCCCCGACCATCTGGCTACAAGTCTCGCCACTGAACCTCCGCCCCAACCTTCTGACCTGCAGTATAAAAGGGTATCAGTGAAGATGAAAGGTCCACTGTTTCACCTCGCTGCGTCTCTGCTCTTTGAAGGGTCTGGTGATGAGCGCCGTGTCTCCCTGGATCACCGCCACGTCCTCTATCCTCCAGCTCTCCGGCAGCGAGGGGTCTGGGGGGATCTCGATCAGCTGCAGGCCCACCTTCTGTCTCAGGGCCCCCGTCAGGCAGCCGTACTGACGCTGGGCTTTGGCCAAGTCCACCGTGGCCTCCCCGTTGACCCCGGCGTCTCCCACCGCTTTCCCACCAAAGGTCTGTGGAATGCCTCGCACCACGGCGTGGGTGAAGCGGCCGTAAGGACAGACGTTGGCCATGGTTTATCAAACGGAGGAGTCGTGGTCTTCAGACAGGACGTCAGCACAAAACGACCTTTCAGCCAATCTGATTAGATGAATCAGGAGATCCAGAGAGGAGAGGAGAACATCTTCATCCCAATCGTTGTTCTTTCTAAGCATTCAGCGAGACAATGGAAGAGAAAGAGAAAATTAAACACCACTGATTTTAATTTTAGTTACATTTGAACAACGTGGCCTAAATACCAAGAATGTCACATGACATCAACTGAACTTCTTCTCCTTTAAACTTGTCCCGTTTTCAAGGGTTGCCACAGCGAGTCAACATTTTCCATCTCCCATCTTCTCTAACTCCAACCACCTCCATCTCCTCCCTCACTGCATCCATCAATCTGCTCTTTGTCTCCTACCTGGTAGCTCCATCTCTAGAATCATTCTTCTACCAATGTCCCCACTGTCCCCCCTCAGAACATGTCCAAACCATCTCAATCTGTCTTCTCTAGCTTTTTCTCCAAACCTTCCTGTCTGTGTTGTCCCTCTAATCACCTTATTCCTGATCCTGTCCATTCTTGTCTCTCCTAAAGAGAACCTCAGCATCTTTAACTCCTCCACCTCCAGCTCTGTCTCCTGTCTTCTGCCTATTCCTAGTGTCTCTAAATCCATGTCTCACAGCCATCCTGGAAACCTTCAACATTAGCTGATATTATATATAATATCTGACTGAAACATTATGTTTTTCCTCCTTAAATAAATACCTGATTTCACCACGTCTGAATTTTGACCAAATAATGTTTGTTCCAAAATTGTTTTGGGGACAAACAGATGTATATTAAATTGAATGTCTCTAGATGGCAGCATTGCAGTGGTTTGTACAGAAAAATAAATATCTTATCTCTGTACCAAAGAATTTGTATTAAGGGTTGTTGGAGAGATGCAACCATGTCACCAAAAATGGATACTTTCGTTTCAGTTCTGTATTTTTGACTATTTTGACTCAGTTGTTGTGAAATATTAAGGACGTTCTGTTTTTAGTTGCCAGGACACTGATATTTTATTTATATTTCAGGAAGAACAGAGTGATTTTCTGACCAAACAGGTTCATAACATCAACAATGAACAGATGAATCTGTTTGGAGCTTCAAGACGACAGTAATAGAAAATCAAGATGTGTTTGGTTGATAGTAATCTTTCCAAAAGCAGCAGGAAGAAAAACCTCCCAGCATCCTCTTCCCAAAGACTCAGCTAAAACAACACACACAGATGAAAGTTGGATCACAGGGAAACATTATTGTGCACTGAGTCCCAACCCGTGGGCAGAGGGTCAGCGCTGGGACAATCGTCCTTTTATCGTGACCTGCTGTGAGGCTGAGTGCAGGGATTTTTCCAAACAGGATGTTGAACAAATCTGTGTCTCAATGCCTTATTTAGAAAGATATGTGCTGGGATTTAATCATGTTTCACAGGCCAATGAAAAGGAAGTTAATTTTGTGAAATTTTATTGAAGTCAGACGATCTGAGAGATAAAGGCTCCATCACACAATGTTGACGTAGAAATATGGTCCAAATATATTTAGGTTTTTTTGTGGCGACGAGAAACACGTGAACCCAAAGTACATGTATGTTTTGATACTTTTCATTATCCCTTTCATTTTTATTTTTATCTTTTTTACCTTTTTCTTACACAATATTTACATTGACACTCATCTCACTTCATTTCTATACTTATTTCTCAAATCTAGTAATATAAATTAGTCGATTAGTCGACTAATTATAGGCGAAAATCTTCGTTAACACGTTAACGATAAAAGTTGTCTTCATATAAGCTTATGTTTAACTTGAATGTGCTATAGCTTCAACTTTTAGCCACTGAAATGACTTTTTCCTACATCATAAAATGTGGGTTTCAGTCTCTTCATTTTGACTCTAACATTTATTTTATAGTTGTCCCAATAGTTAAGGCGCTGAAGTGAAAACGTGTTTTTAGTTTTTTTTAAAGTCCCGCTGCAGCAGCAAAGTCAACAAAGTGTTTCCAGCAACGCGACTGCTCCGCCCAGCACTTCAACACAGCTGATGTTCTAACATTTAACACCAAAAAAACTACAACCAACGCAGGAACAAAGTCTCGCAGCCGAACCTGCACCAACGGATCTTTAACTCCTACCTTTTTTGACTCCGTGTTTTTACGACGAAGCGACTTTTTCCCTGTGTTTTCAATTTAATTCCCAGACTGAGGTCTACAGCCGTTATTCCCTCTGAATCACTGTGACCACGCGTCAAGATGGCGCACGTGATCTCAACTACTTCCGGTCAATACCCTGCTAAATAAGATGGGAAGTTTCCATCGCACGAAACTACAGACTTACGGTATGTGTTGTTTAAAAATGGCGTAAACGTGTGTTTTGAGTTTTAAGAACTAATAACATTATAGTTAGAGTTTCCTGTTGTTTTGTTTATGACGTGTTTACGACTATAATTTACATTTACATATTTCTTGTTACCTGACAATACGTTTTTATTGTGTATTCTCGTCCGGGATTTGCGCGAAGAATTATAATAGTCAAGTTTAACAGCTAATAAATCATTAGGATTTTATTATAATTATTTGTATTAACTGGCATCAACGCCGCTGTTGTTGAATGTGATGTGTAACGTTGTGTCTAGATAAACATATAGCTCAGATTGGTTTATTCCCTTCATTGATGCTAACAGAAGACTTTGCCCTTAATGTTATAAAGTCGCTTGGTTAAACTTCCGGTTTGTTTCTAGTGGTAACTGTCAGTTTGACTTATCTCTTCCCTCCATTTCATCTCATTACGCTCCATCCCCCACAGTCCGAGAGATTCAATCAACGTTTAACATCAGCGGATGCTTTAAAAACAAAAATTTTTACACAGAACAACATTCACCCATATTAAAAATAAAAGTTTATAGAAAACGAGCCATTTTTATCTACTTAGTTTCTCCCTGTCCTGGTGGATGAACTCCTGTGTGATTGAGACGCTGCTGTTTCATTTGTGACGTTGCAAAATTGAAATGATAATCTGGCTTTTAGGCCTGAAATGTGGGTCAAAGGCTGATTGAGTTGTTGGATAAAGCTGTCTTCAGGTCAGACACCGGGGAAACTCTCCCACACAGCCTGGAGTATCAGTCTGAATCCTCTGTTTTGACATGAGTGTTGTTAAAATGCATAAACACATGCTGGCAGCAGATGGCCGCGGGATTGTTTGTGCAGAGTTTATAGGAGGACAGCGCAGTTTGTCTCCCTCTGCTGGCTAAGATGCGTAACGGCAGCGGGGGAGAAGAGTCAAACTAAGGTTTAGTGAAAATAAATACTTCGGTTTAGACGTGTATAAACAGACTGTGAAGACCATGCACATGTTGTGGGGCAGACAGAGGATTGGGGGAGGAGAGAGAGAGAGAGAGGGGGAGACGGGATTAAACAGAACCATCTGTCCAACAAAGTCGAACATAGCATCACTGGATTAAAATGCAGCCTTGAATTCGCTCCCATGGAAAAGTCTGGTCGTAATACATTCACAGAGGAAACAGTGATATCAGTGGAAACAGGAGAAACACGGTCTGTGCTCGGTGTATGGAAAATGAAATATCGATTTAGTGTGGGGTTCCATTTTTTATTCTTTATTTTTAAAGGTTCTTTATTTTTGGAGACCTAAATATACACATAAATAACTTTAAATCTTTAAATAATGAATCAGATCTTGCTTTACTTTTAGATCTTCCAGGTTTTGGGTATTAATACTGACTCTTACTAATGTTACCACAGCTGATTACCCTTAAGAAACATGTTATTTTTAATATTCTGTCCATTTCACAAAAAAAAAAGAAATTTTCCCTAAGTTTAAATGACATGAACCAGACATCGGGAAACTTCTTGACCTTTTGGCCACAATTGGTCAAGAAAACATAAGAATAGCAGGGGAATGGCAATATTATAATGATTATATATGTAAATTATTTAATTTGGACATGTTTGGTGGGCCGTGCTACAACGTTCAAAGAGCCACATCCGGCCCCTGGGCCCTAATTTGCCTGTACCTGACCTAAACAGTCCATTCCATCTGACCCCAGTCAACAATAACTGACAATAAATCTCTGTTATTGCTGACTCTGTGTTTCTGTTTCTGTTTCTATCTTCTGACTCTCACACTGATCCGTCAACAAAACAATGACAAACACTTTTCTTTTCTCTCTGGCCCAGATATGAAGACTCATCAATCTGAATTATTTCCCTTTTCTCACAGTTTGACTTACACTGTTGTGTTCAACGTCCATTTTCGATGAGTGTTCAGACAAACCCACCTCAGGCCTGATGTTGTTACTGTATGAGCTGTGTCCGTTACCGCCCTCTGCTGGCTATCAGCAGTTCTCGCCTTTCTCGCCTATCTACTTTCTATATTGCTCCATAAAAACATCAGATTGGTGATATAGAAACGGTTGGTGAAGACGTCTCAGCACATGGATGGATGTTTTGTGTGGGTTTTTTTTTCATTATTTTTTCCAAACTGGTTTCTCTCTGGCCAATCACATGTCAGCACTTCTGCTTTCTGCTGAAGTTAAAAAGCAGATGTAGATTTATTTTTTAAAGTGAGGTGTCAGTGCATAAAAAAGTTTCCTTTTCAAATAAGTCCGATCCAAACAATTCGTCAACATCAGCGTCTTTATTGTCCCATAAAAACAAATAAATTGCACATCATTTGTCATCATTTAAACTCATTTAACTAACATGGAGTCATCTGAAAAACTAGGCAGTACCTTGATGAAAATATCTCTAAGACTTGATACACAGAAAGCCTTTGTTGTCTTTGGTTTAACAGGTGTTTTCACAGAATTCTTTGGGGGAAAAAAAAGTTAAAAACCTCCAGGATTCAGGTTCATGATGAACAAATCCAACAGGCACAAGAACCCAGAAGATACAGTCAGACGTCATTGATCCTTAGGCAGAGCTGATTCACACTGATTAAAAAAAATCACCTTAAAATGATTAAATACATTTATATGGATTAAAAAGTCTTGCAAAGAGAATTCTCAGCCTTTCACTGAACCTGTTCATATTTTAGAAAAATAAACCATTTGTTCTCCTGGGCTCTGGAGGATCATAAAAACATCCCACATAGTTTAGATCTAAATACTCAGGAGGTCTGGTATCAAGACAGGAGACAGAGGTGGAGGTGGAGGAGTTATAGATGCTGAGATTCTCTTTAGGAGAGACAAGGATGGACAGGATCAGGAATGAGGTGATTAGAGGGACAACACAGACAGGAAGGTTTGGAGAAAAAGCTAGAGAAGACAGATTGAGATGGTTTGGACATGTTCAGAGGAGGGACAGTGGAGACATTGGTAGATGATGATCCTAGGGATGGAGCTACCAGGTAGGAGACAAAGAGGAGATTGATGGATGCAGTGAGGGAGGACGTGGAGGTAGTTGGAGTCAGAGTAGAAGACACAGAGGACAGGGGGAGATGGAAAATGTTGACTTGCTAAGGACAAAAGCAAATACAATAAGGGATTAACATATGATATATTTATGAATAAAACAATGATTATTGACCCATTAGTGACTGGTTACTGTGGGTTGTTGTTGTTCTATGGCACAAATACACAGTCCTTCGGTTGTATTTTGTCTCTGTGTGACGTTGTTGTCCAACATTCCTATTAAATCTTATTTTTCTTCAGTAGAGGGTGACACTGACCCACTGTCCCACCTCGACCAGTTGTGGTCCCCACACTTCTCGTGTTCTTGGCTGAGCTCCCACCGCCGTCTTTGTCAACCTTCTCCCACCGCGCCTCCTCCGCCTGCTGTGTTTTGAAGTTCCCCACGTCCTGAGATGCCATGGTCAGGAACAACATGGAGGTCTCTGAGGGATACTCACACACCTGCTCCAGCTGCTCCTCATCGAAACACACCTTCACCTGTGGTCAGTGGACAGAGAACCAGAGGAAGACATTTCATCAGTTGATCTATTAGAAATTCTTTTTTTACGCCCAGTTACAGACAGAGGTTTTACAGCATGAATACTCTCCCCTAGGTGGCGCTAAAAACTCTTAACACTGATTGTAGGAAAGTCAAACTCGTTAATGAAATATGCAAGAGAATAAAAAATTCTTAGATCAGATGGAGTCATTTGACTTCATGGTTAAACCACAGCCAGTCAACCATGTCCATCTCCCCGTGTCCTCTGTGTCCTCAATTCTAACTCCAACTACCTCCATGTCCTCCCTCACTGCATTCATCAATCTCCTCTTTGTCTCCTACCTGGTAGCTCCACCTTAAGGATCATTCTTCTACCAATGTATCCACTGTCCCTCCTCTGCACATGTCCAAACCATCTCAATCTGTCTTCTCTATCTTTTTCTCCAAACCTTCCTGTCTGTGTTGTCCCTCTAATCACCTCCTGATCCTGATCCTGTCCATCCTTGTCTCTCCTAAAGAGAACCTCAGCAGCATCTTTAACTCCTCCACCTCCAGCTGTGTCTCCTGTCTTCTACCTACTCCTAGTGTCTCTAATCCATTCCTCATGGCTGGTCTCACCACCGTCCTGTAAACCTTTCCAAAAAATAGTTTCAACTTTCAGAATCCGTCTTCAAACAACAGAAAATGATTTAATATGATCTTCCAGCCTTGATGAAAACTGTTCAATCATTTGAACCAGATGTCTTTGAACACATCTGTGAGTTTTATAAAAAGGAACGCCACATCACTTCCTTTTTGCGATATCTGCACAAGTCAAAGGGAGGAAGTGAATGAAGGCAAAGAGTTTCTGTCGGAACAAACAACATGTCAGTCGTCTTCAATCCTCTGTGTTTCTCTCTACTCTGTCTCTGTCTCTGTCTCTGTCCTCGTCTTCATATTCCCTTTCATTCTCTTCACCCACTCCAGCATTGGCCTGTTATTCCCATCAGAAGTTCTCAGCCAGATTCTGGAAGGTCAGAATGTTCAACAAGTGTCTGCCAGACCTTTGATCGTACAAACTCTGAACATCTCACGTGATACGAAGTGAGAACTGAGTTCCAGACACACGAGGCCTGACTCGACAGAAGTGTCTGAAATGTTTCAGATGAAGCAGGAAGTGTTCGGCAACACCTTCAGACGTAGACCGAGGTGGAGACGAATCATCATGGTATTTCATCAGAACCGGACTGGGAAACACGGGCAGTACCAAACAATGCAACTCCGCTCTCGTCATCCTGTGTGTCGTAGCAGTTCTTCTCACTAAGTGATAGTTTTCAAAGGGAAAATGGTTTGTTTGCTTCTTCTCTGAACACTTTGGAGGCAGAAGTGAACAACTGGTGTTAGAACCAGGAAGTCTGACCCAGAAAATCTTCTTGTTCCTACTACAGTGAGTAGTGAAGGCCATTGAAGAGTGAAATAAGAGCTGATTCAAGAGGATTTCCAGGTCAGAGGCCGTTCAAAGATGTCGGACTCGCAGCACTGCCTGGTACTGGAGGTTATTAGAGTCACAAAATGGTAGGAACAGACTAACGGTCCCTGCGGTCTACATGTCAACCCTACTGTCTCCAGACTGAAACTGTCTTCAGGGGGCGGTTTTTTAAAGACGATGATTTGAGTCAGGAAAACAACCTTCAGTTCTAGTGTCATCGCTGAGTTTCCTTTCTACAAAAATGTCTTGAAACTACAATAAAAGGCTGAAACAAACAGTAGGGAGTCGAGCAGCAGGGACACGAGCTCAGGCAGGTCTCAGGGATTTAATGAGGACGCATCAAGATGTCGTGCAGGACAAGGCTTTAACCGGCTTAGTCCAGGCCGAGTGACTGAACTAGTCAAACAATGAGGATGTTCTCAGTGGAAGGAGATTCAACACCAGGAACCATCAGACAGGACAAATAAGCTTATCGTGGTCTGGTCCATCTGGGAAAGACCACCTTAGAAAGTGGACTTAAGTCTTTACGTCTTTAAGTCAGGGTGAAATTCTCAGTGGACAAAATTAAAATCTGGGCTGAATTGACATTAATTCTAGATATTTCTAGATGTCCAGGCCAGATTATACCAGGACATATGGTCCTCATACTGTGGACCAATGCTGGTTCACATTACATACCAGGAATGGCCCTCGGGCCTTAATTTGACACACCTACTTTCCTGCATTCTGGTAATTTGCTGGTGAAACAAAGTGAAGGATTTTTCTCACCTTCTTCATGGTTCCTTTGTTCTTCACCAGACACGACTTCTCCAGATTCTGATATCCACCAATCACCTCGATCTCCTCCACCGTGGGGAACTTCTTCTTCACCGTCTCCACCACAGCAGCAGGGACAGCCTGTGACTGAGGCTGTGACTGAGTCGGAGTTGGAGTGGACGGTGTAGGTGCAGATGGAGATGTTCCTTCTGCTCCTTCTCCTGAGGCAGCAGGTCTTTTTGGACAGATGGTGATGGTGGCTCCTCTCTTCACCTGGCCTCCAGAGGAACTCCTGATGGAGAAGAGAACGGGCGATGGAGACGGAGACGGGGAGGCACTTGGAGATTGGGAGGGAGATGGGAGGTTTGGGGACGAAGCCGGTGTTGGGCCACAGTCTGAGGGTCTTAGAAAGTTCTCTGGAGACCGGCTCCTGTGGAAGGAAGGGCCGACGGTGATGGTTTGTTTGACGTGGGACGTAGGGGAACAAACCCGATGAAGGGACGTTTTACAGTTGGAGTCTGGCGGACTGGCACCATCGTCCTGTACCTTCGTTGTGGACACTCCTTTGACATTTTGTTTCCACTTGGTCTCTCTGTCCTTTACAGAATGGTTGGGTAATGACGAGGACTTTAGCGCCTCCTGGTCCTTGAGACGCAGCTGCTCTATCCGTGTTTGTATCCTCTGAACATTACAAATGTCTGCGTCCCCTTCCTGTGTCTTCGATATGTGAGGTGTGACCTTAACGAGGTGCACCGGGGAGATGTCCACAGTCCTGTCTCGGAGACACAACCCTGACCTGGAGCCAACAGTTTCCAGGTTGTAGATCCTACTCATTGCTGTGAGGGGGTCGGTGTAAGGAGGAGAGGGAGACGGGGACGGAGGTTCTGGGGGCTCCAAAACTGAGGCGTATTCCTCCTTGTCCTCCTCTTCTGACAGCTGTATTTCTATCTCTTCTTCCTCTTCTTCTACCTCTTCTCCTTCTTCTTCCTCGTCTTCTCCGTCTTCTTCGTCTTCTTCACCGCGGTGTTGGTTTCTCAGCAGTTCTTCGTCAGGTTCCTGTAGGTTGTCTTCATCGTCAGACACCTCAGAGTTGTCAGAGGTAACTTCAGCAGCAGCAGCAGTGCTGTACCTATCTGTTACTTCCTCCTCTCTGTCAGCTTCTGAGTGTGGGACAGAAACAGGAAGTTGAGGGCAGGTTTTCAACACTTCCTGTCTGACGTCAAAAGCGTCCGTGGAAGTCTGAGCTGCTGCCTCTTCCTGGAGCGTATTTGCCTCTGGCGGCTTCTTCCGCCTGTCGGCCGCAGCTTCCCGCTCCTCCTCCTCCGTCTCACCTCTGCTCTCGCCCAACTTTTTCTTGATGTCACTGATCCTTTCGTCTTCATCCATCTCCCTCCTCTTCAGCCTCTCCAGCTCCCGTTGTCTGATTTTCTCTCGAAGGGACTCGATGCGGCTCAAGGGTTTTCCGATCCTCCAACTGTCCCTCCTCTGAACCCCCTGTCCTTCCCAGGTCTGACCTGCTACCATTTCATCTGCAACATAAAACACAGTCCGAGGGATTTGTATTTCCCGAGATGGATTCTGTTTTGGAGATGATCCAGTTCCAGTGTCGCCATAAAGTCCGTCTTCCTCAGTGAACTCTCTCTGAGCCTTTTCTCCTCTTGTGTTGCCATAAACTGTTGTTTCTCCTATTTTTTCTATTTTACTGATCAGTTCTTCAGTGTGTTGGGACAAAACCGACAAACCTGGACACGTTCCGGTCCCCCACTCCGTCACCAGGTGGGGGCCTGGGACTTTATCTGTGACCGTGCTCAATACATCAGTGAAGGCCGATCTGTGAGTGTATTGACCTTCAGTGTCTGTGGATGAGGCCTGGACCAAACTGTGGAGGTTGTTGAGAGATTTTGCGTTTTTAAAACCATCTTCTGAAACAAAGTCATTTCTGGAAGAAACATTCTTTTGTTCTTCTTTCTCTCCACCTTTTTCTTCACTCCACCTTCCTTCTGAACCTTTCTCCCCCATCACTGGCTTCACTCCACCTTCATCCGCCCCCTTCGCTCCCTGCTTTATCACTACCCTCCTGGCAAATGCGATTCCTTCTGTGTTTTTGACAACAGTTGCAACAGTGAATCCCTGGTCTTGGGTGGAGGTTCCTGTCACCTCTACACTCTCATCACTCACCTCCACTCTCCTAACTTCAAACCTGTCTTGGACGAAGGTGTTTGCGTACATGTCTCGTCCGCTCTGCAAGGATTCATTGTCTATATTTTTCACCCATTTATCACAAAACCTTCCAAACCTTCCTGCATGGAAACGCTTCACACTCTCAAGTTTGGCGTTTGCTGACATTTCCTTCCCTACATTTGCCCATGGTGGCGCTGTCCTTCCAGAGTTAAAGCTCCTTCTGTTGCCTGCACTCTTCTCCATCGTGCAGAGGACTCTGTCGCTGAAGCTGAAGGACCTTTTTGGGAGACCTTTTAGGACCATACTCCTGCCCTCTGTCTGCACGTCCTCCCATTTTTGGTCTTCTTCATCTCCTGAGTATTTTCTACTAACGTGTCGAAGGAAGTTTTCGGAGCTTTTGGAGCGAGTTGGTGGTCGGTGTTCCCCAAATTTACTCAGCAGCTGACTCACCCTCCCTGCCTTCTCCACAAACACCTCATCCTCTGTGTATTGATTGTCTTCTTTAAGGACAGTCGCTTGTCCCCACGATCTGTCCCTCTCTTTAACCCAGGACACGTCTCGACTGTTACACTCCATCCTTGACTGCGAGGTGAACTTCTCTTCCAGACCGTCTCCATCTGTCTCACTGCTACTTCTTTTTCCAGAAGGTTTTATAAGCAGGACCTCGGAGGCTTGGATCTCTGTGACACTTCCTTCTCCACCCAGGAGCTCCTTCAAGTTCCTCTTCATCACCTTCCTTCCCACATCCTCTTCCTCAGGTCTCTTCCTCTCCTCCTCCCTCCATGTCCCTCTTCCTTTTTCATTTCTTTGTCTGTCCTGTTCAATGATGATGATATTTTCAGCCCGGATGGTTTGCAGATGTGGTATCAGAGGAGAAGATGATGGAGACGGTGCATCCAGATCTCCTTCCTCGTCATCTTTTTTAACATACAGAAGTTGGACGTCCTTCTCCGCATCTTTAGCTGAGTTCTTCCTTTGACATTTGTCCTTTTCCCATCCTTCTCTGCTGTTATCTCTTTGGCTCCAGTCCCTCCTTCTCTCCTTCTCACGTCCTTCACTCACATCTCTGAACCTTTTCACCTCCAGCTCTCCTTCTCGTCCTCTCCTGGCCTCTCCATGTTGATATTTTGGGAATATTTTGTCTGTTTTATATTCCTTAACTTCATCCGTGTCCCTGATTTTCCTCCATGCGTACTGTGTACGGATAAAAGGGTTTTCATGCAGCGGGACAATAGTTTCCACAGACACCTCGCTCACTGATTTGGGGTCTGGGTCCAACCACTGTTCAGGATCAGGACTCAGCGACAGTTCACTGCCCAGATTAACTGTCACTGAGCTGTCACTGTCGCTCTCAGTGGGAGTTGTCCTGACGTCCACCTGCAGCAGAACGATGTCCCTCTCTTGATCACCGCCGTCCTGCTTTGCCTTCCTCCTCTGGATGATCCCTCTCTTCCAGGCAGGCATGCTGGCGAGCTTCTCCTCCTCCTCCTTTTCCCTCCTCTCTCGCCTCTCCTCCTCTCGCCTCTTCCTCTCCAGCAGAAGTTGCTTCCATTCCGGAAGAGAAGACACAGACATAACAGGTTCTGAGGAGGACTATTGGTACTGGTTCCTTTGAACACTTCTGGAACTGATGTGAAGAAAAAAAACACACAGGTCCTAGAAAGAGAAATACAAACATCTTAGTTATGTTGCAACTGTTAGGGATGTTTGTAGCTGGAATTATTTCACAGTGAAAAATCCACCCACTAGGTGGCAGCAGTACAACTTATAGAATGACAAAAAGACAAATATTATTAGTCAAAGGGCTGTGAAAATGTGTGGCAAAACAAACATTAATATGTCACTTGATGAAATGATGTCTGGAATCAAATGCTGTTTGGAAAACGACAATATTCCTACGGTATATAGTTTTAAGCAAAAGGTTTTTAATTACTAAACAGAAAATAATTCAACTCACCGAACTCCCAAAGCTTCAGCACCAGAGAGTTTTAGATCCACTCAGAGAGCAGTGATGTCATTGGCACTTGACTGCACGAAGCAAAAGTCTCGTAGAAAGATGACGTCCAATAAAAACACTAAAAGATACTGTAATGTCAGTCGAGAGTATTCCAATCCTGACTTGACTGTGGACTAGAGAACATGACGAAAGCTTGGTCTCAGTAGTAGTAAATGTCACGTCCCAGCAGCAGCAACAGCATCATCATCATCATCATCAGCAGCAGCAGCAGCAGCAGTAGCAGCAGTAGCAGCAGCACTCTACTCTAATCCTGTAATTACATTACACTCCCTCAGGAGTATTTAGGGACTCGCACCATATTGTCAGACCTAAAAAAAGGCGTTTAAAGCGCATGGCCGTCTGCCTGACCATTCATCCCTACCTTGACCCCACCCACCACCACCACTCCGCCTCCTCTATTTGCTTGTCTTATCCCTGTTTGCTGCAGGAAGTGATTGGAGAGGAGGCGGTGGTTAAGGAGGAGAAAGGAGGCGTCGAGGATGAAGGGAAGATTAAACACGTCACAGTGGAACTTTGACATTTGTTGTGGTTTCTATATTCTGATCGGACCAGGTGGAAATACCAGTGGATGATGGTGACTACAACCAGGAACCAGGACAGTGACAATCGGAAAAATGGTCAAAAATGACTGAATTTATTAGTGTGAAATATTAAGAACAATTTCCATGGATATAGCTTTTTGAAAAATAATCCTAAACTGATTTATAATTTAGTATAACGTAGAAATTTAAGTATAAACCCCTAAATTTACCATCATTAAATATGGTGTAAACACATTTTAAAAAAATGTGTTAAAATATCTTTTATTGTGAAATAAAAATAAAATATTCTCTACAACATTTCAGATGCTGTGGATAAAAAAGTCAGGTAGGAATAATATTGTTACAAAAGTATTTCAGAAAGGTGAAAAACAAATCACAGAGTTTGACATGGTATGTTAATGACAGCAGTAACGGACAATTCTCTGGCACAAAACACATTAATATCACTTCTCCTTCTGGGTCCTGTAGGTGGCGTCGGCGGCCCCCTGCTGTGGCTCGGTCAGGAGCTGCACTTTGCTCTTAATCTGGACGCAGAGGTAGGATAAATCCTGTTTGTCCAGAGAGTGGGCAACAGCCAGGTAGGTGGACAGAGTCCCGGCCAGCAGGAGTCGGTCCAACGACAGGGCTGGCAGCAACCACAGCACCACGACCAGCTCCAGGAACACTGGGTGGCGCAAATGAGACAGGAAACGCTGAGTGGGAGCTGACTTGTAGGACATGGGCTCTTCCAGTCCTAGTAACTCGTAATAAACCTGAAAACATAGAGAGAGTTAGTTAGGACAACGTTTAGATCCCAACGTTAACTCTGTGTGAAGCAGTTACAACACAAATTTACCATTAGCTACAGCATAAAGACAACAGAAAAAAAGAAAAAACAAGATTGTTTGTTAATCATAAATACTGAAATATTAGCTAAATTAGAGCTAAAACTGTAATGTAATAATGTGATTATCATGTGATTATGTCATGATTGTCTGTGATCTGCAGTCTGTTGGTCTGTAGTTACCTGCTTGATGCCCATCAGCTCTGGATAATCAAAGATCAAGAGGATGCTGCAGATGATGGCCCAGCACAGGAAGTGCAACGTGAAACAGAGCAGAGGGAACCACACGCTCCATGGTGCATGACGCACCGACCACAGACAGGGGGCACTAGTCACAGGCTCCCAGTATCTCATCAGGATCTAACCCAGGAAAAGCAAGGCTAAAATGAGAATGTGTTTATTTCTGTGGTGGTCAAACATTGGACTGAGGCCCTGGTTGTACCTGTAGAGCCAGTGCGGTGGTGAAGCAGTAAAACGTCCTGTTCAGTGATCCCAGCACTGACTGCAGAACCTTTTTGACAGGAGACCAGACCAGTAGACTGTGTTGTACCATGAACAGACCCAGCAGAGCAACATCCACAGCTACAGACCAGAGGACAGAGGCATCCTGCAGGGCCACGGACCACGGGATGGAGTCTGGGGTTCAGACACCGACCACCGGAAGAAAGGTATAGATTAAACTATTGTATGTTTAACACATGTTCTCATGTCATCAGTCCAAACTAATATTTATTATTTTATAAATGTATTATCCTGCTTATTTGTTATAGTGTTTTATTCTGTTGCACATCTAAAGTGTGGCATTGTTGCTGTTTCATCCACTTCTTATATTTTTACTATTTGTAATAATCATTTTAATTTGATATTATATTAGTGTAGTGATATTATATTAGATATTACTGTATATTGGTGTTGTATTAGCATTGTTAGCTCATTCACTTCTAATGCACCACCGCTAGGGGCGTAATGGTACAGCTGCATGTCACCAGAAGTCTTGATGACGTCATCTTTGACTCGAAATTGAAGCAACAGAGAACAGTTACTGATAGAAATTTACTAAAATTTAACATAAACGTACCTTAAAACAATAAAAATAAATTATAATAAAGTAAAACTTTCATTTTGAAGACAAAAGTGTGTCGCCCAACGTGGGGCTCGAACCCACGACCCTGAGATTAAGAGTCTCATGCTCTACCGACTGAGCTAGCCGGGCAGATGCTGTCGACCAGACGAGGTCTGTACTTAAACCTTCTCCCATATAGTAAATATTTATAGCATGTTTGCGATGTTACTTATGGCGCAGCGACCAGACATACTTTTCGACTAAATTTTGTTTGTTTGCCATCAAACCAATCCTATTACAACAGTATTACGACGTATCGACTATGACTGTGTTCCTTCAACCGTGGGAACAGTGTTTGCTAAAGAAAGACAACAAACATAAACTACTGTGATTACCTTGACACAGTGTCGTCTCTCCCGTAATGTTGAAGTAAATGGTTCTGAATGATATAAACTGAATAAAATCCACCCCAGAAATAAAAACAAAAGCGAAGTTTAGCAAAGTAACAGCGCCGAGGGCGCAGCCACGTATAGTGACTGACGCCATTTCAATCATCCTATCTCTTCATTTGGCAAATTCCTTTGTGGCGCTTTCTTCCGGGAGGGGTGTTCGTGTCAATACGAACTGTGGACACACGATGGCGGCAGAAACACACACGTAAGGTGAACGTCGATCAAGGACAACAAGTGTAAACACGTTATTTCCCAAATGTAATCAAACACCCGCTTAATTTGGTGTTTCTAACAAAAACACAATTAGTTTTTAATAAGTTTAGGAATTAAAAAACAAACAGACAGAACAATAAACCGCGCCTTCTGTATGTAGTCACATTCCTACCACATAAAACATATACTGTTGTTTTGTCAGGCATTAATCAGAAAAAACGAAGATGAAAAAAATAGTCATAGTGAATATGAAAGAAAGAAAGAAAATGTAACTTAATTTAACTGCACAAAATATTTATTTACATGGTGTTTTTCAGTTTTGTTCCCTGCAATTTTACATTGACTTGAGCTAAATTACTCTGAGTCTTAATATCAACATTAGATAGATCCTAAATGAGGTTGACTTCTCCACTATAGCACTCCACGTGGTAATTTCTGTCACAAGACACCACTCGGATTGATTCTGTAGATCCCTAAAATAAAAAAAAAATCAGGAGTAAACATGAAAAAGCTTATCCTTAATAAAAGTATTTCTATGTTCTCTGAGCTGACCTCACTGGGCAGTATTGGTAGTCTGCAGCCTTCACAGTAGGGGGCTCTGACCCTGAAACCAGGAGAGAAACTGAGAAGTGAAGTGATTCTGGGTGTGACTGCAGCCTGTCTGACAGGATTTAGATTTCAGTCTGTTGTCTGTGCTTCACCTGTGGTAGTCACTGACACAGTAAACTCTGCCCTCAGTGTCCACGGTGAAGGGCTGACCCTCCAGACTCTGTCTGCAGACGACGCAGCAGAAACAGGAAGGATGGTAGGACTTCCCACGGGCTTGAAGAACCTGATGGGGCAAATGATGCATTAATCTATATAACAGAACAGGGAACAGTGATCACTGCAGAGAGGCTGACTCACCATGTCTGGTATTAGATGCCCGCAGCTGCTGCACACCTCTGGGGAGGGAAATACTCCAGAGTACTGCAGTAGAACCAGATCATGAGCTTACTCCACTTCACATTGATTAAATCAGTGTTTCTCAGCTGGTCTGGCTTTATTTAACTTAATATTCAATAGCAGCTCTTACAGTTTACTCAGAAACTTGTTATGTTTATAAAAATTATGGGTTTTTTTTTGCCCTGGCAATAGATTGTGACCCGCCGAATACAGGTCCGGAGCCATGTCTGGGTTGTAACCCACTAGTTGAGAATCACCAGATTCAATCATAAGTAAAATGTACTCAAATGAAAATTTTTGGTACATAAAACTACCTTCACACTCATAAACGCTCACCAAGAAATCTTTTTCACAGTAGATTTCTCCTGATGCTGAATAGAAAGGTTTTCCAACAAGCTGTAAATCTGAAAATAAAAACAACAACAATTATCATAATATTGTTTGAATAATAATGAGCATAATAACTATTTTTATTTTCTAATGTGCTAAGTGCATAGTAATATAATGGATTAGAACAGGCGTGGAAAACTTCTTTACAGGCCATTATTAGTCATAAAATTAGAGCTTGGGCCAGATTAGGAACGTTTGTTTGTACATTGGACCGTGTAAATATGCAGTGAAAATGGACATTGCAAGAAAGAGACACAAGTATAATCACAAATGAATGTGCCAAATCTGGTCCCCGGTTCTTAGTTTGTCCATGCCTGGATTAGAACTTTGTACAGCCACATTCAGAAGACTCACTGCAAAGGCTGCAGGTGAAACAGGTGACATGGAACAGAAGTCCCAGGGCCCTGCAGGCTCTTCCTGCCCCGACCACCGCTTTGCTGCATCTCACACAGCTCCCTGAACATAAACAAAGTCACAGTCCAAACAAGAAGCTCACAGTGTTTACAGTGAAACCACAACTCAGTGTCAATAAGAAACCCAAACATGCCGGACCAGGACGTGTGGCGTGTGTTCCTGCCTCACCGAAGCACAGGCCGCCTCCGTGACTCTGCTCCATCTTCCCCTGACTCTGTCTGATCCTCAGCTGTCTGCACCCACTCTACGACTGTCTGCAGTCTAATTATATGACAGCTGTAAGTGGAGCTGCTACAGTATAGATCTGAGTAAAATGAGGTCAAATTTTTATCACTGTGTTATATTGAAATTCTGAGGAAAATACAATGTGGCTTAAAGATCGAGGACTAAGAAAATCTTAATACAAATCCCTAGTGGACTCAGTTGATATTATTTTTCACAGTATATATACTATATATGATACATTACATTTAGCAGACACTTTTATTCAAGCAATAAAATGTAGAAAGGAGAGAAGGTGAGTGTAAAATATCAGGGAGATTGAAGGTCTTCTTAGAAGAAAAGAGGTTTTCAAGTGTCTCTTAAGTTACAGATTTGTTTTTGGATTTTTTGAATGAAATTATCAGGGGTTTATATATGTTTTTCACTGACAGTATGTGAACTGTGAGACAGAGGAATGAAGAAACCACAAAGTTACCATAGTCACTGAAATTAATCAGATCAGTTTGGCAACTGGACGTAAAAAAATATTCTCAACACGTTTTTTCTTCTGCAGTTCCTTTTTGACGAGAGGCAGACATTTCCTTGAGAAAATTTCACGTCCAGTTGCTGAACTGAACTCTTCAAACTTGACCCTGATCTGGAACTAAGGTCCCTGACAGATACACTGAGCCACATATTTATAGAAATCAGCTCTAACACACAGGATTATCTGGCAAACACCAGGTGTGTTTTCTCATATCCTTGTTAGTGAGAAGACGTGGGTCCGTTTACAGCCCAAATGTTTCAGTCTTTATCATGGACTCTGGTCGTCCACTGCAGGCAGCAACTGTTTGGCTTCAGTCAGTCAGAGACACAGGAAGAGGAGGAGGAGGAGGAGGGGAGATGAGGGGGTCAGACAGCTGCTGATTCTTCACTGGGCTTCTTTGTTAACACTCAGTCCACAGCACAGTGGGAGAAACTGCCTAAATTCACCACCACACCACCGCCCACTCTGCAGGCTGTCAGACTGGTTCAGCAAAAACCAGTCATTCAGTCAGTCAGTGGATTCACTGGGGCTGGATTGTGTTTGAGGAAGATGTAAAACAGTTGAAAGATCGTAACCACCCATGGTGAATGGGACAAAGGTGGCTCAAACTGAAGATACGTCCCCCTCCAGGCTCAGATTTTATCAGCTGAGATGGACGTTAAACACAGTTACATGTGATGCAACAAAGACGTGAACAGTTCACACGCAAATGTTTGTTTGAAAGTGGTCCTGCCCTCAGGTCTGTTTCACAGCAGGAATGTCATCAGGCGTGTGGAGGCAGGAGGGAATGGGAGTGTTATTCCCAAATAGACACAGACTCAGGATCGCACTCTCAGCATCAGTTGAACTGAGTCTGATCTCACTGTCAAAACCTGCAACAACTGTCATGCCACCGCAGGTCGACAGTCCTCTGCCTTTATAAACATGTATGCAACAAGATATTGGTATTAATTCATCCGTCCTTTATATCAGGTTTGAAGTTAAGGTCATAAATGCAACCCAATGGATTTAATCACTACAAAAATAACTCACATAATTACAGCTGTAAATTAAGAGTAATAAAAATTGTGATAATTGTGGAAAATACAACAAAAAACACCATAGTATAGGTTAAAAACACTGCGTAGTCTTACATTTATCTAAGAGACTTTATTTATTATTTATTTATTTATAATATATTTATTTATTTATAATATATCTAAGAGACTTGCACATACAAAGTCTAGGTAGCTCTCCAATAAATAAAAAGTAATAAAACATTTTGTTTTCATAGAAATTTCTTGTATTAAGTACATTCTAATGTCTTACCAAGTACCATGAGTACCATACTAGGACGCCGCACCTTATATTTGCATTTCAATGCTATTTTTATGTTTCATTTGTATTCAAATCTGCAGACCATGTCCTCACCTTGTATTAGTGTCAAATACATATTTAATTTACCACGTGACTGTAAAATTATGGGAATAAAAGCGCATCAAAAGTCCTGGTCTGCTTTAAAGGTCTTCCTCCACACCCTGCTCTGCCTCGTTTCTGGGATGGGAAGCAGAGAGGACACCGTGCCAACAATCCTCGGCATGTTCCGGGCTGAAAATGAAGCGCCCGCTGTGCCACAAGGAGAGGACCATGACCGGAGGTTTTCTCTCTTTAAAACCGCTCCATATTTTCTAAACCATTCCACGCAGTTTATTTTTGTAAACATTGATTTATTTTTGTTGACTCATCCAGGACCTTATCCCTAACCCGTCAAGTTTAGACAGGTAACCGTAAACCACCTGTAAGCTGCGCACCACGCCCTCCGATGCTCCGCGCTGCTGTTGCGCACGGCGAATGAGGAGCAGGAAGTAGCTGTCAATTCCTAAATGCAGCGGTGGATTTGAGGGAATTTTTTCTTTTTTATTCGTCTCTCCTTCTTGTTTTCCTCCATTTGAACGGAATTCGAAGCGTCTTTGACTGAAAATGCGGCTCGGGGAGGCGCGCGCGTTCCTCGGACTCTCTTGGCTCCTGACAGTTGTGTCGTCAGCAGGTGAGGAAGCTCCGAATTAGCCGAAACGTTAGCGGCCAAAAACCGCACAAAACACTCGTATTGTCCGTATGTCGTCGGTCGAACCGACCGCTCGACGTGCGAACAGCCAGACACTTTTTAAAAGGAAATAATAATGATGTGAACCAACTTTAAATGTGCTCCAGTGATTCAGACTGGAACCATTGTTTGTGGATTTAACCGGGATAAAGCTGTGATAAAGCCGGGGTGATTTTTCAGACCAGGGCTGAGTCACTTATCGATGACATTGAGAGCTTTTTGCGGGATTTTAATCGTATCATATTGATTAAGCGGGGGAGAAAAGAGGCTGCGGACCATTTGCAGTGTCAGTCTGAGCAGGAAAAATCTCCCAAACCTCCATTTTTCAAAAGTTTATGAGGGCATTTGTGCGGAGCTTCCTGGAGGCATGAAGTCACCAGAGCTCCATTAATGATTGACCGGCAATCTGCTGCTGAGCTGGGCATCTGCTGGACAGACTGTCTTGGCCAACTGTAGAATCATCATAGCAATAATAAAACCTTCTTTTCGGGTCCTAAATGGTGCTTAAAGTGTTAAATTTTATTCCCAGGCTTTTAATATTTGAAATCAATGCTTGAAACGGTTTCCAAATTTACACAAGTTTCTTCTTAAAGAATTTATTTTTGGCCTCTACCTAAAAAACTCATATTTGTCTGTTCACAAGTGTCAAACTCAGGCCCGGGGGCCAAATGTGACCCCCAGTGTAATAATATCTGGCCCAATCAAATGTGTCCTTATATACTGTCAGAATTTGACATATTAACAATCCATAATCTTTGTTATAATACGGTTTGTTCTGTTAAAAAAGATTTACATTAAAATGATCAGAGAAGACATAGAATAAGAAGCCAAATGCACAGATATGTGAATTATTTCTAATGTAATTTTTTATGTGCTAATAACATTAAGCTTTGTCTGTTCCAAATTCAATGTTTCCATATGAAAACATGCTCATTTACGGATATTTTTTCAATATATGTTGAGTTTGATCCACTTTTTACACTTCTGCTCTAGGAAGACACCATGATCAATATCTTCAGAGGTTCAGATCTGTAGTTTTAAGTAGGAACAGGAACCTGAAAATGCATGATTGTGACCTGGTAGAGTTTGAACCCTGGTTTCCTACTCTCTCTGTCTCCTACTCTTGAATCTTCTGAATCCATTGACATCTTTCAGACACTGTCATGTGGAAGAAGTCAACCTTATACTGTGTGTAAATAATCAGCGTTGTTACTGTAAACTGCAGTGACATTTCCTCAGGTGCTGGTGTTTTACAGGGTTGAGTTTTCAATACTGTGAGGAGAGATGTTGTTAGGAAGGTCATTCATTATATTATGGATGATTTGCATTGTTCTGGATGCTCAGTGGTCCCCACATTTCAGAGAAATGTGAAAAAGAGGAAATTGGGAGAAACTGATGAAGAAAGGAGGGAAAATGAAGTTGGAAATGATGAGAAATGATAGAAAACAGGTGTCGGAGAACTGCATTTTTATTTGTATGAAAGATTTATACCTTATCTATCAGTGCCATAGCACAGGAATGTTCCACAAGATATAGTCAGGTGTGCCCTGGGAAATTATCCAATTTACTATTAAAATAAAATACGAGATTATGAAGATGTTTTTTTTTCTTTGTTTATTTGATTCCTGCGGATGATTAAGAATGACCTCATATTGTTAATATAGGCTACAGTTTCACATGTGAACATTTTTGGCTTGAGATTTTTCAATGAAAAAATGTTCAAAAAATACTTGAAAAACACTACCTTTTACTACACTATGACATAGACGTACTTTTTAATATGTCTAAAAAGGCCCTTGTTTATTTAACTTGTAACTTATAATAAACAACATTTCCATCCAATGTAATAAAAAAGATGAAGTTTCCATGGAGAACTGTGATGTTTACATTGGTCTCAGTAGAAAAACATCAGCTCTGATTTCCTTCTTCCTGTTGTTTTTGTCACTACAGCCAGACTGGAATCAATTTCTCTGCTTTTTGCAGTCGGTGTGGTCGACCGTGATGGCCACCGCTGTGTTTGCTCAATCATCACAGAGTGTGTGTGTGTCTGTGTGTGTGTGTGTGTGTGTGTGTTCACTTTAATTTGTGGTGTATGAAAGCTTCCTAATTATGTTCATGTCAACTCCAGTGGTTCCTTTAATTACAGTCTGAACTGTGATATTTCCAACTGTGTTTAATGTAATATTACATTTCTTTTTGTGATACTAGAACTAGGTTTTTGTCAAACAATGACTCACATCCTAGTTATGTCCACAGCTGTGATGAGTCCCAAGTGGACAAGTTAATGCTGTTTAGATGTCCATGCATGTCTTTTAATGCTATGACCTAGATACTGGACCAGTAAATGTTAGCCTGTAGTTACAATTCAATTTAAGGATACTTATTTGTTTATGTACTTTTGTCGTTGTGAAAGGTGTTTATCAGTAAATAAGAGACACTTTAGATAAACACAAACAATGAAATGAACTTTTAAGTGTTTGACTGTGAGGAGAGTTGTTTACGCCTTTCTCCTCTAATCCAGTTCAATCCAGCTCTATTTCAAATTGTTCTTAAGTCTGGACTAATGTTTCCCTGGAATTCCACTGTGTCCTCAGAACCGCTGCAGACGGTGGTGAAATCGGACCAAGGCGTAACGGTTACGGTGTCCACGGCGTTGCCTCCAGATCAGTGTGCGGTTTGTACGGTCAGCGGGGTAAATGACACGGACACTTCCTGTCAGTCGTCCTTCACATTGGTACCTGAGGAGGAAGTGAAGCTGCTGTTCAGATGTTCTCAGCCTGTAGATGAATCCTACACTGTGACGTTCACCCGGGCCATAGGTGAGTTCATATTTTCTACCATTGCCTTCAAGCCAGAGGTGGGCAGATCTTCTGATCTTCAGGTCTTCTTATTGACTTGTATGAAAACTTACATTTTTATTTTCTGAATTTGCAATCCAGAATGTACCAAAGACACCTGCAGTCCCTCCACTGTTGAAACTCAGTCCATCTTCACCGAGTTTCCCAGAACCTTCACCTGGGATCTGAAGGCCCCAGAGAAGACGTTGGTGAGTCTGGACATCCTGGGTGAAGGCCTGCTGGAGACGTCGGCTGCCTGCACTGGTGGGTTCCATTATTTAGTCACACCCTTGAAAAGCAGCACCAAAGGTCAGACCCGGTACTGTCGGGGCGGTTCTGTGACTCGTCTGGACCTGTTGGACCAGGCTGCCGTGTCTCTGCAAGTCCCAGCGGCAGCTAAGGTGGAATCTGTGCTGTTCCAGGCCTCTGCTGGACCTTTGAGTAAGAAAAATCCTTGGTATTTTTCCTTTAAATGACAAAAATTCAGTTGTTCAGTTGGGAATGAAGCAGTAAATGAAATGATTGAATGTGTAAATTAAAGCTGTTTTTATCGTTACTGTGTAGAGGGGAGAATAATGGAGGTGAGCGTTGAACCCAGCACCACGTTGATGCTGAACCGGGATCCTAATGGTCTTGAGTGTGAGGTCTGCACAACCGTTGGCTCCACATTAGACTGTAGTCCATCTCAGAAGACGTTGACCAACGCCGACAAACACTCGCTGGAGTTCAGCTGCCCAAAACCTCAGGACATGTACACTGTTACCATCAAGAAGGAAATGGGTGAGAGCAAAGATTATTCTGACAAATCAAAAGAAATTAGTCAGATCTATGAGAAATATCAAAATTACAACTTTAATATTTTAATCCATCAAAAATTCTACCCAGAATGCACCAAGACAGCCTGCACTCCTGCAGCAGGAGCAGCTGATCCTGAGCTCTTTAAGGACTTCCGCCGGTCCCTGTGGTGGGACATTAGTGTTCCAGACAGGACGGTGTTGACCCTGGACTTTCCTACTCTTGGACTGAAGGAGATTTCAGCTATAGAAAAATGCAAAGATGGAAACCAGTTGTCTGTGAGTACGACCAGGAGCGACGGCACCATTAAGGCCTACAGTTACTGCGGTGGTGGTAAAGTGTCCAGTCTCAATCTACTCGGCCCGACAACCATCGTCATGGAAGTGCCCAAAGATGGAGACATGGATCCGACGGTGTTCAACGCTATCGCAGCACCAAGAGGTGAATTCCTGGTCCTGTGTTTAGTCAATTATTTGCTGATAAAATACCATATTTTCACGACTATAAGTGGCACATAAAAGTCTTAGATTTTCTTCAAATGTGTGGTGCACCCTATAGTGCAGTGCCCTAACCCTATGTGTGTTGTTGTTGTAAGGCGGACGTAGGAGTGGACACTAGGACTGGGTATTGATTCAAATTTTCTAAATCGATTCGATTCACAAGGGTTCGATTCGATTCAATTCACGATTCGTTTCGGTTTTCGATTCAGTTTTTGTCATGCCAAAATTACAAGGCAGACTCTAGTTTTAGATTTTAGTGCCATGTTGTTTGTTGTTTGTTTTACGTGCGAATAACCACGTAAATACTTGATCACCTGTGGTGCATGAGTTCACGTCAAGTTGTTGGGAAAAGAAGGAAAAAAAAGATAGATTTTTGGATTTATGAATCGATATCGTCCTATTAACAAAAAAATCGATTAAAATCGATTAATCGTTTTTTTTAACCCAGCCCTAGTGGACACCATGAGAACTTTAAAGGAGGAATGTGGACATAGATTGTATATAAAACCAGCGCTTTGTACATGAATAAAATTAGCATAAACTGACCCTCATCTTGGAAAATGCAAAAAGACGTGGACACATGCGGCTTATAGTCAAGTGCGGCTTATAGTCCGGAAATTACGGTATTTGTGTAAAGTTGATACAAAGCCCCAGTGAATGTGCAGTTTGTGAATATCTGTGAAACCAAAGCTTTATTTCTTCATCTTCCATCTTAAAATAGGTAACTTTGAGGAGCTGTTGCTGTGTAATGTTCTGAATTCTCACTCTTTAATCAAACCCACCTTCATTTCAGGCAGTCGATCCATGTCTGTGACCCCGGACCCCAACACCATCATCATCATCAGCAGGACGACCAGTGAACCTGACTGCAGTGTGTGCATCAATAAGGAACCCAAACCTGTGTGCAACCCCAGATTTTTAAGAATTATTGAACCTCGAAACACCTCCGTGGAGTTCACCTGTCCTCAACCTCAGGACATCTTCAGTGTGGAGATCAACAGAGAGATCGGTATGAAGACTGTTCTCTATCATGATAAACTTCAAACTCCAAAATCCTAATTTGTCTTTTTGTGATTCTTGTAACCAGACTGCACAGAAACATCCTGCTCTGGAGACATAGTCCAGCCCGAATCGTCACTTTTCCCAGATTTCAACCGTACCTTCACCTGGGACCTGAAAGTCGTCTCAACTCGAGCCTTTCAACTGGACTTCCCAGAACCAGGAATGAGACAGATTTCCAACGAGGAGACTTGCTCGGATCAGCACACGTATTCTCTTGTCACCTACTTACGCACCGGGCCGGCAACCATCGGTACCTTTTGTAAAGGAGGAACAGTGACCACAATACTGGCAAGATACAAGGGTCGGGTTTCTCTACAGGTTCCTGGGAACACAAAAATGAACCCTGTTGACTTCAAACTACATGTTGGCCCTGAAACAAGTAGTGAGTTACTCTTTTAAATGAATCAGGTGTCAATTAATCATTTGCGACATAATTAATTTCGTATTCTTTTTTAAATATTTTGTTTATACTTCTTTCTAACCCAACCTTCTCGTCTCTGCAGTGGTTGCCATAGTGAAGGTCAACTTACCTCGAGGAGTTTCAGAGACTGACTTCATCACAGCCAACTATCCCAGTGACTTCCCTGATAAACAGCAGATGCAGTGGGACATCACAGTTCCCGGGATGCACAACTACACCGTGCACTTTCAGGATCACACGGCGCCCGAGTGTCTCAGCGGCGAAGTAGAGGTTGAATACCGGAAAACTGGCAAGAAAGTGAGCAAACTGACTCTGTTGGACCCCCAACCCTCGCATCAGCAGGGAAACTTCCAGATGATGTTGAACAACTGTGAGACCAACAGGACCCTGCAGGGACTGACCTTAAAACACAGAGTGTCCGTGATGCGGAGCGGACATCCAGGTACGGGGTCCAAACATGAATCATATAACAACTCTCTTATTTTGTCAGAACTTTATTTTATTCCTCTTTCCTTCCAGTTCTGTGCACCGTGGATCTCACAAAGCACAAGTTCTCTGTGCAGCTGGAGAAAGTGGGTTCTGACCCCTACTGTGAGATGAGCATCGACTCTGAAGTCCAGGAAAAGATAAATGTGGCTGCAGGCACCAAAGCCACATTGTCCTTCCTGGACTGTCCTAAAGAAGAGCTGCGGCTGACTGCCAGCCAAATCATCGGTAACATATTTATTATTTGTCTAATAGCCTGGCAATCAGTTAGTTCATCCATATATTGCTGCATATTTTCATATGAGTCCATATATTAATCTGCCAAATATAATCCATCCCTAAAATAGACTTCAAACTGGTTCAAGGAACAAAAACAGGACATTTTTTGTTCCGGAATAGAAGCACTTATCTAAAAATATTGTTGTGTTTAGTTCTTTACTAATCCTGTGTAACCCACAATCAAAGACATTCGTGTCCTAAAACGATCCAGGAACAACGAACGGACCTGGAGCGTCACTGTCATGGTGCAACCAAAATCAGAAACGTTGAAATTTCATTTCTGTTTTTTGGCAAAAAAATCAGTTTCAACTAAATATACACTTTTGGAGATGAATGACTATGGTTGTAGGCGGCACAGTGTATTTAAAGAACAAATAGAACAGGGATGAGTCGGTTACCTCAATTATTTAAATTCAGGATTAAAACTTTACATAATTGTTTTTTGTTTTCGCTCCTTGAACTGGTTCAAGGCCCTAATAAAAGGTCATTTAAATCCTATCCCAGTCCTTTCTCTGTAGATTTCTGTCTAAATACAATTAATTTAAATGTATGATCAACAAAATGTTCTCCAAAACCAGCATCGTTTTATTCAAGTATAATTTCTTCTCTGACAGTAACAACTATTAACATTCTGTGTTTCTTCTCACCAGGTTGCCAGAATGAAAGATCATGCTCCTCCACCCTCCTCACCGTTCCCAACATGGTCTCCTGTCTCCCGATGCCTCTCCACAGCTTCACCTGGCACCTGGACATACCCTCACACAGCACCTTGGATCTGGTGTCTCCCACCGGAAGTCTGCAGCAGTCCCTGCCTGGACAGGAGTGCGACCAGTCAATGTCACTGCACGTGGAGGAAAAGGACGGATTCGCGCTGGGAGATTTCTGCCGTAACGGAAACATCCAGATGATTCAGGCTCATGCCAACATCTCAGTCACAGTGAAAACCAAAGACCTGAGCAAAAACAGAGGCCCTTTCCTGAACATCAGCCTCAGTCAGGAGATCCCTGGTGAGAAATGAATTAAAATTGTAATTGAATAGTTCAGTTTGCTTAAAAGAGAAGATTGATTTTGTTTTTGTATCCTTCAGTTTACTGTTAAAAAACCTAAACAAGTGTACACTAATATCCACATGGGGGCACTGTTGCACTACAGATTTCTGTCCAAGTTGGCAGAAATTGACACTTTGGTCTTTCTTTTTTTAGAGACTTTTATTTACAGAGTCGCCCCTAAACCTTCTGCCCCTCTGCTGCTGGCCACTCCCAACTGGCCCCTCGGCATGAGGCCCTTCTCTACCGTGTCCTGGATCGTCTCACTGCCCGCTCAGTACCAGGCACAGATGCAGATCACCAACATCACCCAGCCCAAGTGCCGGGATCGACACACTGCCATCAAGGTGAAGATGCTGGGCCACGAGGAGGAGCTGATGAGCCGCAGGGAGGACGAGGCGTCGCAGGACAAGCTTTTGGTGCCGCAAACTTTCTACCTCAACATGTCCAACTGTCTTCCAGAGGAGGGGCACTTTGCTGCAGTTACTAAAGTTGTCCTGCAGAAGAAAACACGTGAGCATGCACCAGATTGACTCTTTCTCTCATGTAGAGCACAGAGATCTTTACCTAAAATGTTCTATGTTTTTTCTTTTGCAGATCTCTTGGCCATTCTCCTTGGAATAGCAGGTGTGCTTGTCCTGTTGTTGATTGCCCTGGCTGTTGTATGTGTCATCACAAAGTAAGTGTCAACAGTAACACTGTAAAACAGGTTGTCAAACTTCACTGTGGCTCTAGGGGGTGCTATAGAAGCGAGTGTAGTAGTGATACATTGAGTTTAGGATATTAGAAATCTCATGTTTTGCTTAAATAACAGTTTTTTAATTTAGCTGTAGTGATGATGTGATGCTAAACTTGTTTTTGTGAATAACAGAACACAAACACACTTTAGTTATGTATATTTTTAACTAATACTGTGTAAGATAATTGAAGTATAAACATTTGTAATACTTTTTCTGATCCTGTAGGTATTTCCTGTAATACTATTAGAATACGAGTAATTCACCTACTGTTTCGTTCTTGTAAACATTCTGTTAATATTTAGAGAAAAATCATCTGTATTTTTTCTTTTAACAGAAAAAAGAAAAAAGAAAGAATGAAAAATGAGTCTTCCATCTACATGGGCAAAGGGAACATTTTCCGTCCAGGCGACGGCCACTTCACCAAGAGCCGATCTGACAACGAGTCCCACGTCTACGCCTCCATAGACGAGACCATGATTTACGGGCACCTGCTGGGCGACGCCAGCTACGCTGACAGTCTTCAGGACCACTACAACGGCATGCAGGTCGACTCCTACCAGACCTTCACGGGCCCCAATGATGGACAGTTGCCAGTGATCAAAGAACCAGATGAAGACCCTGAACTGGACCAGTACAATACCTTCCTGGACCCTTCCGAGACTTTTATTCCTTCCCGTCCTCGTACTCCCATCGACCGGCAGGACAGCCTGGGCTTCCAGGATCGCAGGATGGTGGATAACGAACTGTACACGTTCAAAAGCACCGGAGACATGAACACCATCAGGCTGTCTGGTGTGGACATGGAGCCACAGCCGCCCATTTTAGAGGAGACCTTGTAGAGCGCCAGGACGGGGGACAGACCGGGGACGGCTGTTACTCTACTCAGGTTTGAGGACCAAGTATTTTCGGTCTGTGCTGATGTGAACGTCTTCTGTGCCACGGTGGTACGAACAGAGAGTTTGATGAGGTTTTATCGAGACCTGAGGACGCACCAATGTCCTCTACTGTCATGACTGTGACATTTTGGATTAGTCTTTTTTACCTTTTTTTATTTTATTCACGGCAGAGATCAGGACAAAGAGACCGAACATTAGAAATCTAGCTGGAATTCTGACTTTGAGATTCCTGCTGCTCCTGTGAAATAATTCACAACTTTGGATTATCTGGATGATTTGAAGACCTGATCCCCCCTCGACCCCCATGATACAACCCTACTCAGTATTTCTAGCTCCAGACCTGCATTGAAAAGGACAAAAAATAGAAATATAAGAAAAATCCTTTGCATGGACTCAACCAGAACACAACAAAATTTAGTATAAATTCATTTTCAGTTTTGCTCTCCCTGCAGTACAGTAACTGGATGTGTTTCCTGTGATGTGACTTAAGCAACAGTGGATGTAAAACATTACCTGTGAAAATACCTCTGGTCGTTGTTTTTATACCAGTCTTTTTAATGTGCTGTTCTAAGGCTGCATAAAGTTTTTTTTTTTTCAATAAATTTTAGGGAAAATGCTCAGTGTGAATAGGTTTAAATTCCTGGTGTAACTGCTTCAAACCCTCACACAAAAGTGCTGACATTTAACCGACCTCTTGAATTCTGGATGTCAAAAGTATTTTAACTGCAGGAAGGGCAGAAAGAAAAATGGGCAGCGAGAGGTATGGACTGCAGAGCCACATTCTGCAAGGTTGCGTCACATTTGTTGCAGCACCAGTGAGAGAAGATAACATAAAACAGAGATGTTGTTGTTGCTGAGATTCTAGACACAAAAATATATCTGAAAGACCGTGTCCCCTCATGTGTACAAAAAATACTCATAAAGTTGCATCAGATGCTTTTATTAACAAAGCATTAAAATACAAAATAGAAGAAGAATATGTGCAGTTGTGTTATTAGGAAAACTGAAGCAATCTCTTAAAAAAAAAAAAAAATCAATGAATAAATTGTTCTGGCTCTATGTGAGTCTTGTCCAGATCTTAAATGATCACACAATGGTTTTGTGCACGTAATGAATGCAAGAGCGTAAAGCCAGTGGTTCTCAACCAGTGTGGCGTGGCCCTTTTAGAGGTGCGGCAGTCTTGAAAATAAAGAGATTATATTAGATTTGCACTGTGTAAAAGGTGCCAGCACCTTCTCTCCTCGATTGTAGGAACATTATATTTTTCCTTCATCTTCATTTATACAATTTTGTAACATTAGAGCAGTGTTTATTTGGAGGATTGTAACTAACTGTGACTCTAATGTCAGTTTGTTCCAAATTGAGGGCCACTGGCACTAAAACTAATAATAATAAAAAAAAAGATAGCAGGCATCTTACAGTAAGTACACAAAGCAGCTACGTCCATGCACAGAGTCTATGCTGAGATACAGGTGATCAAACGATGTTGAACTGACAGACGGACGCCTTCTCGTCACGACAGTTCTCGTCAAACCATTTCCCACGGGAAGAACCAGAGAGGACCGCACAGTTCTGGGAGGCGCCTCCATCCGGTTGGGGGGACCGGTAGTTGGTGGTGTCCCAGTTTTTGTACGTGATGCTGACACTGTGCTGGTCTGTCCACACGCCCTCGGTCGCCATGTCGTTGACACCGAGCCAGACCTGTTCATCTGGGCCCACGCTCTGTCGGATGTATTCTCTGAGTTTGTCGTTCTCGTCACTGGATGTTGGAGTTCCCAGGACTCCACCCAGGGAGTTACAGTCTTCACTGGCTGCGTGGTAGCGCTTCTTCACAGGGTCGGTCAGATAACACTTGCCATGGGTTTTGAACCCTTTTAAACAGACTAGGGAGAGGAAGGAAAGGGAAATAGAAAACATGTGTTAAAGTATAATTAGCCTGTTGTCAGGATATAATAACCAGAACCACAACAATGATGCAAACAGTGTTTTTTATCTGTACTTATTTTTTTTTAATGATTCGCAGGAACAACTGGAAGACATTCTGTGTTCTGGACCAAAGAACCGATAGTCATGGTCTCTGTGGAGTTGCAGTTCCACGGACTACACATGTATTCCACCTGTGTTTACTTTTAAAGCAATACAGAAAATTTAAAATGCTTTTTTAACAAAATTCTTGCAAAAACAATTTGTTAAGTTGGTAAAACCAATGTATTTGGAATATTCTGGCTCCTTCATTATAAATGTGAGTTAGAAAAGACATAAAATTAAAGTAACCAAGGAGGAAAGTGCCAGGAAATATATTTGTTTATTAGCTACTTGGCCCCAAATTGCCTTCTTACAGTTCGTTCCATCTCTGGCTTTTTTAACCACTTAATTTGTTAATTTGTTTCCTATTTTTCGTCACAGCTACAGAATGACCTTAATTCATCAGACCATGGAGTTCATGATTTTATAAGTCTGTGGTTTGGAAAGTTCTAGAACAGAGGATGTCCATGGATTCCTGATTAAAACACAGCAGGTCTGTAAGAATTATACAATTAACCATATTTTTTAAAAGACAGAAGTGAAGAAAATGTTTTAAAAAAAACATGTATTTCTTTGTACACATGTCAATACTTCTGTACAAGCCTTGGGTTAATTTCCAAGCTCTTTATTGACATATTTGTTTTTTTAGAATCAGCCGTTTTTTCATTTAAGAATTTCCAGCCTTAAACCACAGATCTGTATTTTTAAACTTTTGCCTTAAACCTGTTGACATTCTCAACTTTTTATTCCAGAAAATCCATTCTTTAACCAACAAAACTGTTAGAGAAGCTAAACTTCTTGGACATTTGAAGCTTTTCAATACAATTTGCTCAGTGTTGTACTATTGATTTATTAATGACTAATTTTCATCATAATTATTTTAGTGTTCTTGGATAAATATAAATGTCTTATATCCTTGATACTAAATATTATGATCCCAGTAAATGCATACAATAAGATAGACAAGTTATTTTGCATTACGTCCCATTAAAGTCCTCATTTTGTGTCCATTCTTCAGTTGTACCTGTCTGCAGGGCTTGTCGCTCCTTCAGATGGTTCAGCTCTCCCACAATATTGTTGATCTGTTTCTGAAGCTCCTCGATGGCGGCATCTTTGGGCGAATCTGGATCCAAACATCATTCAGTGGACGACAAAGGTGCCATAAAGATGTGAATATTGCAATCTATGTTCTGTTTAACAGGTGAAATTACAGTCCTGCACATCTCATGATCTTGTCATTGATTAGGAGAGATATTTTCTTGATACCTTTTTTGAGAGGCTTTTTCTTAGGTAGGGTCTGCTGAAATGAGAGGTTGGCGAGCAGCAGCGCTCCCAGCAGCACACACACTCCTCTGAATGCCATGGTTTGACCAGCTGAATGAAGGAGTTTCAACGTGGATGCTTCCAATTTATATCCACCTCCCCTTGTTACACCCTCCCTCTCCACACTCAGGACAGGGAAAAGTACTGGAGTGGGACACTGTCATTTGAAAGGACAACAATCCGACCTCAGAAGCCACAGTGGGTGAAGTCTGCATCTGTGTTTGTGTGCGAGTGTCAGCTGGATCACCTCAGGGATCCTCAGTAGAGGAGCGGGAGTTGAACCGTCTGTTCAGCAGAGGCCAGACAGTGTGGAAGAATAATGACATAATTCAAAGAAGCTTTCATTAAAGTGTATGAAAGAAAAATAAACAACACTGACTCACATGTTGCAAAGAAGCCCAAAGACTGAGAAAAAGTTTATTTCCTTCTTTCAATGGAAGTCTGTGTTGAAAGAAAAAGCTCAGAGGAGACATTCTTTCCTACACACTGGCCAAAACAGGTCTGTGGAAACTCAGGTTTTCACCTTTATTTAAAAAGAACCAGATATAAAGGATGTGTTTCTGGAAAACCAAAGTATTTTGTCGATTACCTGCAAAATCAATTGTATCACATTGTACATTTTATGCACTTTGTATTTAGCATGCGATGAGTTTTGGACCTGAGGAGGAATTTGTTTTGGACCTGTCTGTTCTCCGCCTGCACACACACACACACGCACACCCAAGTACTGTCCGGGTGGAAGTGATCCAGATGTGATCCAGTCACATCTGGTCTCTGTGCAAGACTTGAGTTTCACATAATCCTAGACTGACACGTGGCAAAGAGAAAGGAATCACAACAGTGGAGAGAAAGGTTGGACTTTTCCTGTAAGAGACTTCACACTGCAGTTTATAAATCACACGACATTGTATCTTTTATTAGAAAATAACATTATCAAGAACATATACAGTGTAGACACTGAGGTTCTAACCTAAGAAACCAACTTTCTGTCTTTTCTTTCCCAAACTCTCCTCCTCTTGCAGCAGACTCATGAGTGGAGCATGAAGAGCTTTTCCAACACGTTTTCCTGCCTGGAAACGATGAAACAACAAGTTGGTAATAATGAAGTGAATTAACCCATGGTATGGAAGTGAAGGAAGGTCATCCCTATATTCACAGGTAGTTATTAAAGTCCATTTCCCTCTCGTCAATGCTGTCTGTCCTTTCTACTTGTCCCTTCTTCAGGGGTTGCCAACTATTTCCTATCCTCTGTATCTTCGTCTCTGACTCCAACTACCTCCATGTCCTCCCTCACTGCATCCATCAATCTCCTCTTTGTCTCCTACCTGGTAGCTCCATCTCTAGGATCATTCTTCTACCGATGTATTCACTGTCCCTCCTCTGTACACGTCCAAACCATCTCAATCTGTCGTTTCCGGCTTTTTCTCCAAACCTTCCTGTCTGTGTTGTCCCTCCGATCACCTCATTCCTGATCCTGTCCATCCTTGTCTCAGGTCATCAAAATGACAGCACTCAGTTTTCCTTCTTTCTGACAAATTTTTCCCTTATTTTTTTATTTACCTACCAATGCTCTTCTGGTTCTCAACAGACTGACTATAAACACAAATATTTCCATCTCTAACCTTTATCACCCTAACCTGCTGTATAGATCCAGAGAGAACCTGCTTAAAGCTGCAGTACAGGGAAAACATCTCACCTCTGTCATCTCAAAGATACTCTCTGGGTCCAGACTACCTCCGCCCACTTTCCTGGTGCAGGTGACGGTGCCCTTTTGTGTGACGGAGATGATGAGACTGGCCACGGAGCAGGCTTTCTCCTGCAGGGTGGCATCCACAACGTGTCTGTGACCAACCTGTTGAGACCAACATCACGTCAGGCTTTTGTGCGTGGGGAACAATGGACTTTAGAAGAAACCGCAGTCTCAGAGTACAAGCAGGGGAGCTCACCTTGCACAAGGTCACTATACAAGGGACATTTGATACGTCCAGTCTCATGCAGTCGTAAGGATCATCTGACAGCTCGATTTCTTTGGTTCCTTCTTCATCTGAGGAGATGTGAACTCTGGGAATTCTACAGAGAAGTGGGTTAAAGCCTGTGTGATTTATTTTGATGAAAACCATTGAGCAGGTCAGTGAACATTATAATACCATGGAACCAAAGACTTACTTTGTATTAAATAGGGCAGCTTTAATGGCAACTGAAATGGCATCATACAAGTTCCCATCGCACTGCAGAAGCTGTGGAGACGTTAATTTCTTCATTAATCTGCTTGGATTATTCAAAAAGATTTGTGACTAATGTTGACACTGATGAACCACCCACCAATACATCCACATACAACACCCAGCAGTGTTCCCCTGCACTGATGCACAGGCTTTTCAGCTGCACGCTGTTCTTGTTGTTGAAGACTTTATACAAAGTGTTGCTCAGTTCCGTCCCGAGTTCCTCGCCTCCTCTTCCTTCAAATTCAGGAGTGGCATTGGCTGAACTGTTGATGAGAAACAAAAGAAAAAAAAAAGTTTTGAGACGTCTATTACCTTGCACTCATGTCTCCTTCATGAGTTGGACCAACTCTACCTCCTAGTGGCAGGTATTGACCAAAACCTGACTATAACAATTTAAAATGTTTTATTCTCAGAGGATGTATTTGATTAGGGGATTTAAAACTTGTTAACGTTAAAAAAAAAACTACACCTACCAGTCAACAAAGAATTCCAAATATCCTTCATCTGGCACCAGGGGTTTAGGTTTTCCAATTTCAGCTTTGATTCCAACTAGAACTGCTGTATGACCCTGTGGGATAAAGTAAAAATAAGTGCACAGATTTGAGTAATAAATAGAATATTCTGTTATTTTCCTGCATTTCATAGGCAAAGTCACACCATATCAGTATTTAAAATACTAATGAGCTGTAAAATGTTATTATTTACATGTTGTTTCTTTCTTAAGATAATGAAAATAAACCCTTGATCTTGTTTCAAGATTATGTCATTACATTCAATAATTACGAACGTTTTTCCAATTTCTCCTATTTGAGACTATTCTGTAAATTATTTATTAAGGAAGCATCTGAACAAATCCATTCAGAAACGCAGCAATAAAGTGTTTCCGCCCGGTTTCGAACCGGGGACCTTTCGCGTGTGAGGCGAACGTGATAACCACTACACTACGGAAACTGATGAGAAGAGGGGAGCAGCAGTAGGATTACCAGCGTCACTCTTGCGGATCCGTCTGTGTTGGACACCACGTCTGTCTCCACTTCCATATGTCTGTAGTCTTCACAACCTCTACCGTCCACACGCAGGTCATCCTAGGAAAGATAAACATGTCAACAACAGGGAATATTAGCGAGATTTCGGTCTATTATCGCCATCTAACAGCTTCATCACGTCACATTTGCAGCATCATATTTAACAATTTAATAAATTAAAAGAGACTTTAAGCAAACGTCGCACACTTACTCGTATACCATGTAAAATATAAACCTTTTCGGCCTCGCTGACTTTTACTGTTGCCATAACTAAGTATGAAACACTACAGACATGAGGAGGCGTCCCTTCTTTTCTACGTCATCAAAAGGCGACGCGCTTCCGCATTTCAAAACTAATATTTGTGGTCGAAGGTGGTGTCTTAGTAAAACATTTTTTTCACAGGGCACAGCTGCTGAAGTTAAAATTCTTAGTAAATTTAAATATAAATAAAAATACATTTTAAACCCCGATTTTGCTCTTATTTCTCGAATTCAGATGTCGGCTGTATACATTATGGCTAATTTTATTATAGCAATATATTAAATATCAATCATTTGATTAGATATTTTGTATTTTTGTTGGTATTTAATTATTGTTAAAATGTGTTTAGCAATTGTTATTTTGACTGTTGGGCGCTATCTTCAAAATAAGAACGTCAACTTTTTAATTCAGTAGCTCAGGTTCATTCTATTATATTACGTATATTACGTTACGTTAATTAATTTAAAAAACGTGTATATAAAAAACTAAAAATATAAAAAATAAATTCATTTCGAGTATTTATAATTTGTTTGAAATTTATTTTATGATCGTATTGAGAGTTGCCTATCAGACGTAGCGCGGGGCATACAGGCCCACTGAAGGGGTAGAGGAGACTTCCTGGTTGGCTGTGCGGGGTTCTGTTGTCCCACCGCCCGTGTAGCTTCCTAGACTAGAGGCCTTGTCGGCAGTGGTAATCCACAGGACGCACCCATACGACAAAACTTTAACAATTCTCCTTAAACCCTTTGGCGTCGGCTATAGCGACAGCCCAACCACGGAGCCTCGGGGAGCCGCTGCTCATTGGCGGGAAACAGTGTAGTCCTGGTACCGGAGGACCAGACCGAGTCACGAAGAGGAGACTCGTTTTCACTGTTGTTCGCCTCAACCTCAAACTAAGAGTTCGGAGTTAGTGAAAGTGTCGTTCATTGGCGTGGAGACGGCGAGGTAGGCATGATATCATGTCCATTCATACAGTGTTTCAACTCTATTATATTATATTTATGACGATAATGTCTTTAAATGTTGTGTGGTTTCTATTGGAAGGACAAATGTCCTGCTTCCTTTATTTACCAGCTTGTCACCTACTTCCTCGACAGGTTTATACTTTTATTACTTCATGGAAACAGTGGAAACTATAAATGCGAGGAAGATGTTTCTATTGACACGACAGTAGTTTCACACAGAGTTGACAGTTTCACTGTCTGAGTTTCAGCAGAACCTTTCACAGCTTCATCCATGTAAACAAACAACTTAACCAGACTAATATTAACAGGGTGTAAAAAGTGGTAAATATTCTGATCAAAAATCAATTGTTTTAAGTCTGAAAAAGTGTATATCTGGGTGTAATTGTTGAGCAAACTCTGTAAAACTAGTTTGGCAATTTCATGTTGTCAGAACATAAAGACTGGAACAGTTTTTCCTGAAACTAACATGCTATAGGTTGTATAATTGGTGACTCTGTTCTGAAACTGCTTATTTTGTATATTATTGAAGACAATGATTATTTACTGTATCCTTTTTATGTGAGTAATTGTTTAATGCAGTGCTTCTCAATCTTTTTCTGTTACGCCCCTTCCTAGCAAGAAGAAAACAATCCGCGCCCCCCACCACCACCCACTCTCCACCACAACTATAAATAACAGCATTTGTCTATAAAATAGTTATAGTTACACCTCTGCATAACATCGTATCGTAACAAAAAAAGAGATATAGTTCAACAAGGATGTGCAATTACACTTTATTGTAGTACGGCGGAAAAAAAGCATGTTCCCCAGGGTCATCCGCGCCCCCATCAGCATCGCACTGTGTCCCCCCCAGGGGGGCCCGCCCCACACTTTGAGAAGCACTGGTTTAATGACATTGTCTTTGTTAAACAATTGTTTTCATTACTCACTTCTTTGTGTAATATTTTGTTTATGTCTTTATATAATGTAAAGGTAATGTTTGAGACCTAAGGTTTTTGACCTGAAAATTCTTCTAAACATCACTCAGTACCTTTTCAATCTTCTTCGTTCTTCAGTTTGTCCCTTTTTAGGGGTTGCCACAGCCAGTAAACATTTTCCATCACAGATCACTCATGAGACCTTTCTCCGTTTTTTTTTTGTACCTTTTCAAACTCTGGATAATTCTCGTCTCCAACTAACTCCAAATATCTCTCTTTATTGCTCCTGACAGTATGCGGTTGGAGTTCCTGGTGTTGTAGGATGAAGAGTCCGGCGCACCGCACCAGGGACATAGAGCGGCAAGCCGGCTATCTGAAGCCAGAGCACTGCGCCCCTCCACCTCCGCGCACCACCACAGGGACCATGTGGTTCATCCGTGATGGCTGCGGCATCGTGTGTGGCATCATCACCTGGTTCTTGGTTTTCTTTGCCGAGTTTGTGGTGGTGTTTGTGATGCTGATGCCAGCGAAGAACGTGGCCTACAGCCTCTTTAATGGGGTTCTCTTCAACGGCCTGGCCTTCCTGGCACTCGCCTCCCATGCCAGAGCCATGTGCACAGATCCGGTCAGTCAAGTCTCAGAAATGTCTTTATTTTCCAGTTTTTAAAATGCGCTTACATTTGGATATATTTACTTAGAAATGCTGAACTATCCATACCTCCGAACCAGTGTGTGGTTTGTAGATTTGCTTAATTTGTTTTTGTTCTATTTTGCTAAAAAAACAAAAAGATGACCCTAAATTTGCTGTGTTGGAGCCATGTGCATAGCAATGGGCTATTGCAAAAGTAAAACTTTTTAAGAAAGAAAGGACAGCAAACTTCTTGACCCTCCGTACCCAATTTCAGTTCCTTATCCATTAGACCACCATTGTCTTATAATGTAAAACATGTAAGATTTTACCAATTTATAACAAAAATCGAAAAAATAACCCTTTGCAATAAATAAGACATATTTACATCTGATTTACTTGTTCTGTTGTGTTTCAGGGAGCTGTACCTAAAGGAAATGCAACTAAAGAATTCATCGAAAGCCTGCAGCTCAAACCTGGACAAGTGGTCTACAAATGTCCCAAATGCTGCAGCATCAAACCAGATAGAGCTCATCACTGCAGGTGCAACACTGCAGCACTACATCTACTATATATGTGTGTGTAAATGTGTGTGTGCAATACAAGGAAGCCAGCACAAACCTTTGGGCAGGAAGGAGAGTCCCGGAGAGGCTGTCCCCCTGGGACTTTCTCTCCTCATTTGCTCCCTCCTTCGCTGTTTGTGTTTTTGAGGAGTGTGTGTTTGCAGCATTTCCCCGGTGACTCTGCAGTTCGATGCTGAGGAGTTACCTCTGTGGAAACTCACTGGCTTTCATGGGATCAAAGGGCATAAAAAGTGCAAAAACACCTGCAGACTAATTGAATTATACCAGTGATGCATCAGTTCAAACTGAATCAGTGCCTTTAGTTTTCTCTGTATGTCATGATGTTCTGTTGTTTGGCTGATGCACCTCTCTAGGGAGACTGGAGGGATGATTTCAGATGATTATGGCCATTATATCATTTACCTGCTGCAGTTTTTTCACCAACACACCTGTTCATAAAATAGAATCTGAGAAGCCTAAAGTCTAATTTCTTTTTACTTATATACTGTACTTTTTTTTCTGGCTGGATCTTTCTGTGTAAATTCCTTTCCCTCAGAATCCAAACAAATAATTGACTTGCTTTCTATTTTTTTTGGTGTGTTTCTCCAGTGTGTGTAAGCGCTGCATCAAAAAGATGGACCACCACTGTCCGTGGGTGAATAACTGTGTCGGGGAGAACAACCAGAAATACTTTGTACTGTTCACTGTGAGTCCAAATCATCTTCATCTTGACTCTGAATTCCAGTTTGTTCATCTGACGTAGATCTTTTTCCTCTGCGTCTTTTGTTTTTTTTTCAGATGTACATTGCGTTAATATCCTTTCATGCGTTAGTCATGGTGGCGTTGCATTTTGTCTTCTGCTTTGAAGAGGACTGGTCAAGTGAGTAACGGGGTGTGGAAGTGGCTGCTGTGTCTCTGTAGTCAGCAACAACTGCACTGTTCAATCAAAATCCAACTTCATTTTCTATCCTTACTGGAACAGTTAGTTTTCTCACTTTTTTTTTCCTTATTAATTTCCCCACAGAGTACAGTAACTTCTCTCCACCTGCCACTGTCATCCTCCTCATCCTCCTCTGCTTTGAAGGTCTCCTCTTTTTGATCTTCACCGCGGTCATGTTTGGTACTCAGGTCCACTCTATCTGCACGGATGAGACGGTGAGTTCACTGGACTTCAAAGCTCTCTCTAATGCTGGTGGGAAATGCTGCAGCTGTGGAAATGAATAAAACTTCATAACTGTGTGTGTTTGTGTGGTTTCCCAGGGAATTGAGCAGCTGAAAAAGGAGGAGAGACGATGGGCCAAAAGGTCCAAATGGATGAACATGAAGGTGGTGTTCGGTCACCCGTTCTCCGTGGCTTGGCTCAACCCGTTTGCAAAACCAGACCACGGCAAAGCAGACGTCTCCCAGTACATTGTGTGAAAGAAAACACAGGGACTGTGGAGTTGGACTGACACTAGTGTGGACCTCAGTCCTGTCAACACTCATTTAAACTTTCTTTCTTTCATTTTTTTTGGATAAAAACCATCACCTACCTTACATGCGAGGTTGCTCATGGTGCTGTCTGAGATTATGGAGGTTTTAACTCTTACCAAAACTCTTGACTTCTTGAAAAGAAACGACAGCAGAAAGAAGAGACAACTTTTTTTGCCTTGTGTGACTGATCCTTAAACATTTCCCGCTTCCAGATTTAATTAATGGGAACTGAAAAATATTCACTTACCACAGTTTAAGTCACTTGTATTTATTTCTTTTTTTGCTCATCAACATTGCTGTCACTAAAACCCATTTTCTGCTGGATACTAATCAAACATCGCATCAGAAAAAAGACAATTAAATTGCCTTAAGGAGAGTCAGGGTAAGACTGAACCCAGCTGGTTCACAATATTTTTAAATTAACATTTTTTTAAATATATAAATAAAGGAAAAGAGTGGAGTTTAAATGGAATGAAAGGAAAATTATTTTTAGAATAGAATCACATTTTTTGCACAACTTTAATCCTGGCAGTGGAGATGATTAGTTTGTTGTTTGTTTTTAAGGAGAATCTGAATGAAATTAAATCTTACGCGAGAGATTACAAAAATACATGTTTACCTGAAGAGTCAGGGTCTACAGGCCAGGGTCTACAGGCCTGTTGAATAGAACAGATGTTAAGAATGAACTGTTCAACGTGGAGCCTCAGTTTCCCAATGTTTTGTTTGCCTTACGTTTATGTTTGCCTGAGAAATATCAACCATCACAACAAGGAGAAACATTTTCTTATTCAGGAGGATGTTCCCTCTGTTGTGTTAAAAGGCTCCAACATCACCAGGTGCTGCAGGAGGAACCCTCGTAGAAGTCCCCTTAACTGTACAAAAACAAGTATTGTGGTATTTTCCAGGCCTTAAAACCAATCAAAAAAATCTGTGTCACCTTCTCACTTTTTTTTTGCGTCTGAGTGGAACCGTCTAAGACTTGAGATGATGCTGTAAAACGATTTTGGTGCCAATGTTAGTGACAAATGGATGGTTTCCTCTCACTGGTTGTCATTACAAATTGCCGAATGGGCTTTTACTCTTGGTTGACATTGGTTCAGCGTGAAACCAAATGAAACTAACAGTTTTGGTTCTGTTCATAAAGTGAGTCAAGTTCCTCTCTAGTTTTTGCAAGAACCCGGACTCAAGTGCACACACTAAACTGCACATTTCGCACAAATACATTTATTTCTATCATATATGTTTGTATGTTGGATTGTATGATATAAAACGTTAAATCGCGGGCAGATGTTGGGTCTTACAATCAGTTTTCTTTATTTAATCTCTTCGGTTTGTTTGTTAAATGGAGACAAACTGCACTTCTTAACTAGCACCAGCTCAGACATTAGGTCAGGGGATAAATGCATTTATCTGATGTTTCTTAGATTTGATTATGTTTGTCAAAGTATATAGAAAAAAAGCCTGTAAGTGTTAAAATTATTTACTGTGATTATTTTGAATTTTCAATGATTTATTTTTTCATGTTGAAGCAAACACTAGAGCAGAAGGCTGGGTTTTATCTGTGGATGAAAAGGGAGGAAAACAAACCACTTCAGCATAAGAGCCTTAAACCGTAGTTAAAATGATGTTGAGGTACATGTTGCCAAACGGAATGCTCACACAGAGGTTGGAAAGAATCAATTTCAGATGAAGAGCATGACGTGATGGGAATTATGTTTTCTAAAAAAAAAAAAAAAATCACTGGAGTTTTAGAAAAATGTAGTTCGATTCAGGCTACAGATACACTGCACCAGCTTCTTGTCTTTTCTTTCAGTTTTATTGTGTTGCATGTGGTCAGAGACAACACAAGTATGAAGACCACATAATGTGTTCCTTCCTGTTATTTTTTGACTGTGGTACATTTTAAGGAAAATTAAATAAAACTATGTCACAATTGTAATTTATTTTACCAAGATTGTTGAATGTCCCCGCCTTTTTGGTACAAATGATGTGGTCTGAACGTTTGCTGTATTTAAAAAAAAACAGGAACCATGATTCTAAATGAGGAAGTCGGGAGTGGCAGGGAAGTACTGAAAAATGGCGCGCAAACAGCAATGAGTGGTGAGACGAAAGGTCAGAGAGGCAGAGCAGGAACACTGGTAGATCCTGGATCAACATTGAAATCCTTGTTTGTGTCTGTGGAAAAAATCCAACAATCCACAGATGTAAACACACTAGGCCCTGGTCTGGAGAAGAGAGAACAGACACAATCTCTGAAGTTGTGTTTAAGTTGTGCCAAAAACCAAACACAGTCTGTTGAACTTGTGAAGTCACTCAGTTGTCCTTTATTGACCTTCATGTGTTCACATTGTTATTAGTGCAGTCACATTAACAGGGATGCATGTAAATCTTAAAACTCTGTTTCTGCGCAGCAGCATTAGGAAGGACAACATGGGATATATTTGGGCACAAAAACTGTCACTTTTTTATTTCAACAATTTGGAAATGTTAATACAGTAGTCGACCTGCGGAGGATCTAGCATGTGACTGAGGAGCATTCCAAATTTATGCTGGCACAGGCATTGATCATCTGCTCGCCAAACGTTGCTGTGTTTTCATGGTTAAACATCATTTGTTTTGCCTGCCAACAGCAAAAAAACATTGGATTCTCTTGTCTGCGTCAACTGTGGTGGAATGAACAAGCAGCATTCCCGTGCACGTGTCTTCATAGCTAAAAGACAACCATGGTAAGCTGCGTGTTTTTTGGTTTTTCAGTAGAACTTCGGAAAATTTCATTTGATTTCCTGACACTTTGGTGCCTGGTTGTTTGTGGAGGACTGTTTATTTAGCTCACTTAATGCAATTCCCTCCCGCACACCTCAGGTTGACGAACAAGCATAACTGGTTGAACTGTGCTTAGAGCGCCCTCTGTTGGATCATGCCATACCAACTCCTGACAGTGACAAGAATTTTTTTTTTTTTCTTACCAAAAGTGACAGCCTTGTACTGCTGCGTATAACTACACACTAACATCAGTCAGTAGCTACCTTTATGCGTTAATACGGTGATATGTATTCAAACAACAGCAACGAGTGATTATTTCAAACACATTGTCACAAAGCAGCTGGGAAGGTTCCTGCACGCTACCACAGTATAGTCACTTAGCTGATTTTTGCAAAAAAAAAAAAATCACTCTAAAAGCATAGTGCCATTTCCTACGTTCAATTATTAATGCTCGAAGCTCCCTGTGCTCTTTTACACATCACAGTGTCGTGAGAGAGATGAAGAAAGTACCTTATTGCACTCGTGACAAACTATCGGAGGGGCGTAGAGTGTGGGAAGCTTTTAAGGACGCCAGGTTTTTTACTTAAAGCCCCAGAGGTGACGAGATGAAAAGAGAAAGACATTGTACGACTGGTATTGAAAATGCAGTGCACGACAGTTTCAGAAAAAAGGACAGTGACACCCGAGAGACGGCTTGTCCTGCCGCTGAAATCACAGATTTAATAAAAAGGGGGGATGGAGCTGACGGAGGCGTCAGGATCATGTGTCCAGCGTGTCATGGAAGACCAGCGGGAGGGAGGTGACCAGCTGTGGACTGCTACATCACTGGGATAGAAGTGGGTTAGCTCTTTTCCTGCAGCATGCAGACCATGGAATGTAAACATATGATGTCATTACAGTGGGTTTTTTCGCTTCTGCACTGACTGATGTGAGGTAATGATAAAAACCAAACATCATTCATATCAGTCTGTCAGTATTTTCAGTGTCGTCACCTTATATTCCTCATGAGTTGTGCTGTTGCGAAGAGTACAGTTTTCAGGATGCAGTGCACGTAAAGCTAGACTCAGTTTTTGCCTCGTTGTCTTTGAAGGAAGTAATGACAGCGAGTGATACCTGGACATTTTCTGTCTCGTCTCCACCAGCCTGAACCAGCATCTGCAGACCCACGATGCATCACATCTGAGGCGTGCAGACTGGGTAGGATGCACAGCTACTGATTCCAAACGTACCTCAACACAGGCCTCCTCTAGTTATAATAGTAAGTACATATTAAGTGCACTTAACTGCTGTGTTAATAGTTTCACTTCATTTGGTTGAGTGATAATAGCTGCCCACGTCTGGTCTGAACTAGTGGAGACACGACATGTTAGTCGTCCTTTCTGTCCGCTGATGCTGCTGCTGCTGTTTCTGCTGCTGCTGCTGCTACTGCTGCACTCTGCTGTCCTTCATGCGGTGAAACTCTCTGCAGGACCAATAGACCAGAGAAGGTCAAGGAGATCCCCACCCACCATAGTGTGATCTGGGCTTCGCCGAAGATCAGCTGACCCAGGAAAGCCTGCAGAGATGCAGAGAAAAGTGGACTAAAACTATCTGAGACAATTGTTGAGGAACTTTGAAGGAAAAAACACGTGACACAAGAAGAAGAACTTCTTAATCGCTGTAGGAACTCGCCTCACAGAAAATGGTCCAACCTAGTTCCTAAAATAAAAGTGCCGACGTAGGGAGGCGAGGATGTGGAGTCATTGTGAAACTGGGGTCAACCTACATTCTGGTTCTACAGCTACATGTCAAACAGGACTGTGTCTGGGAACACATGGAAGGGATTTACTTACAGAGGATATGAAGTTGGAGGCGGTGGTGGTCACAGTGGTTCGGGTGGAGGAGGAGGAATACCTGAGTGCCTTGTCAAGGAAGGTCCACATCACAGCGTTGCAGGTGAAGAGGAGGCCACCACACAGTAGCCTCAGAGGGATGTGGAGCTGGAAGATACGAGTGGAAACCTTCAAACACTGAAACTTGGGTCAAATGTCTATTATCAGAATAACAATCCCCCCTAGTGGTAGGCTAAAGGAGCAACTATCGTGTACTTTTCCTACATAACAAGGCTGTAACCTGTAGGTCTAAGCCAGGCATGGCCAAACTAAGGCCCGGAGGCCAGAGGCGGCCCGCTAAGTTTTTCCCAGTAGATGAAATTTTGCATTGTAGGTTTTATACATGACTTTTACATGCCATTTCACTTTGTTAAATGAAATCAACGAACCATCATTCTGCTCTTGACTCCGCCCCCTGTCCTATTTCAGGACCAATTGCGTCCCGCGAGTCAAAAAGTTTGCCCGCTTCTAGTCTAAGCCTCGACAGAGGCGATGCTAAGGTCTCCAAGCAAGATATGACTGGGGACCCCAAGCTGTCAGTGCACAGAGTACAAAAAGTTTTTTGGCCCCCTAATGGCCAGGGACCCAAACAACATCTGTATAGCCTGTCTCGAAGTTGCGCCCCCTGCAGGTTGTGGTGAATACGTTGTCTGTGATGATTGGATAAATATTTGTTTTCAGACTTTGAATTGTGGACTTTAACATTTTATCTAGACTATGCATAGACAAACTAAGGCCCGAGGGCTGTACGTGGGCCGCCAAACGTCTCTTCTTCACCTTTTTGCATGACTTTTAGGTGAACTTGTCCTCCCTTGTCCAATTTTAGGACCAGTCCTGGCCTCTGAGTGAACAGGTTAGCCCATTCCTAACCTAGACCTTTAAAATTCATATTATGATTATGATTCTAAAGAGGACTTTATGTTTGAGGGACATTTAGATCCTGGGACCCTGAGAGACATTTATGGAAGACGAACCCTTCACTGATGAGTAACACCTCAGGTAGCAGCTGTTTTTTTACATCATAATTCTAAAATCACTTTGAGAAAATTACAATTTTAGAATCTCCTTCAGACCGTGGGTCTGTGGTTGGGTTTTCACGCTCGCCTCTGCAAAATCCTCTGACGTCACAGTGAAGGTCACACCAGAAACCCGACCCGTCATTTACTCCTCCACATAACGCGAGAACACACACACAGAGACGGATCCCATTGGGGGGAAGGAGCTGCAATGTCATTCAGCATCAGCAGCAGCAGCAGCAGCAGCATGGTGATGCTGATTCTGAGGGAGTCAGGGGGAGAGAAGCCTGCGACTCCCCGCTCCATCATACAAACATCCGCGTGAATATTCTACCGACGGCGCCTCACCCGGTCACAGGTGGTAGTTTCGTCCGCGTGTCTGAATTTCCGCTGCTCTCCCCACGTCCGGAGTCCGGTTTCACATACTCCCTTCAGGTAGTCCGCTCCCAGGGACAGTTTGGCCGACGACGACGCCACGGCCCCGAGGAAACCCGCCAACAGTGCATAGAAAACACCCGGGAACATGGTGATGGAGGTGGTGGTGGCAGCAGAGACTCATTATCGTTAAGTCCGGCTCTACATCTCTGCTGCTGCTCCCGCCGCTGATGGTGCTGGTCTGGATGGAGCTCTCTGCTTCATGGTAGCGTGGACCGTGTCACCACAGAACACGTTTCCTTTAACTTTCCATTCACCGACGCTAGGTGGCAGTAGTGCAACATACGCGTGGACCGCTGAATTGAGAACCCGGTGGTATTCTGGGAATTGTAGTTTTGGGATCTGTCACCTACATATGTTGTGGAGAACTTCCTCCAACTACTGTTCGAAGTGAAGAAAAACTATATTATTATCACTACAGAACTACAAGTGTTGATATATTACTCTTTAAAATTTAGTATTTATTGTTTTTACTGCAAAAATACTACAACTACTATTAAACTACTTTTAAATCTATCTGTATGTTATTTTACTGTTTCTTTTTTTTCTGCAATGAAACGTATTTTCTTCTACTTGTCAGCAGATGGCACCACACAAATCACATCGCACTATTTTGTGAACCTTGCTGTGGGTGGTGACCCCACAAGAAGTTATGTGGTTGGAGACCGTAGTATGATTAGAGGCACCTCAATATCAACCTGGTAGCTGGGGGAATCAAACCTGAAGCCTTGTAAACCCAAGCCCGCTTCCTTAACCACTAGACCACCACTGACGCCTACTATTATACTCCAAATATACCATTTTATCTACTATTTTCCACTTCTCGGGTTCCGTAGCTACAACCAGGGCTAAGAACCACTGCTCTAACGTATATTCCATCCGTCCGTCTTCACCCATTTGTCCGTCCTTGGGTTGCAGGTGCAGCAATCTCCACAACTGACACCCAAATCGCATTGCACACATAACCGGGATTCAATCTTGGCCAGAGAGTGAAACCTTGAGTTTCACCTCAGTCAGAGATGTGGCCTCTGGGCCAAAGTGAGTATTTTTACTCATATTTTACTCATTTTTACTCAGTACTATTACTTATTACTATTACTTATATTACTAAGTAATATCTGACAACTTAGAAACTAAAGAGGATTACGCTCTTAATATCGTTTAACTGTAAAGATTGAATAATTCATCTAAATATCTTTACTCTTCAGCCGTCTATTGATTTCAATCAACGTGAGATGTTTTTTCACCTTGTTCTTTTATTAATATTGTTGCATAAATACCCACTGAAGACCTCATTCAACACGCCATGGACCAACCTGTAGAAAATCAATGAAGGTCCGAGTGATTATTGGGACTATTGCCATGGCCATTATTATATTTATTCATATTGGAGGGTTAGACTGAACACTTGTGCTCCATGTGTCTCTTTTCCCTATTGTAGCGACCAGAGACTCAGAGACAATCGATGCTAATGTGATGTCCTTGAGTGTGGCTGTGGATGGAGCTTCATCTCCAAGCCAGATCTCTGGACTCTCCAGAATACTGATGAGCTGCGTTGTAAAGAATCATTACATTAAGACAGTTGAAGAGCACGCACACATGGAGCACACATATCATCCCCATCATCTGTGTGGTCTGGACCAGAGAAGCAGAAGAAGAAGTCAGAATTATAATATTTGTCAGAATAATTACGTGTCGTTTCAGTCAAGCCTGGATTAAACCAGTCTCAGAGTCTAGATTATAGATATCAGTGGAGGAGTTAATCTGGCCTCACAGCTGATCATACATTCAGTCGAGTCAGGAGACAGAGCTGGAGGTGGAGGAGTTAAAGATGCTGAGATTCTCTTCAGGAGAGACAAGGATGGACAGGATCAGGAATGAGGTGATTAGAGGGAC
>JAFBJS010000473.1:214041-236262 GCA_016785265.1 Paraplagusia blochii
GACAACACAGACAGGAAGGTTTGGAGAAAAAACTAGAGAAGACAGATTGAGATGGTTTGGACATGTCCAGAGGAGGGACAGTGGATACATTGGTAGAAGGATGATCCTAGAGACAAAGAGGAGATTGATGGATGCAGTGAGGGAGGACATGGAGGTAGTTGGAGTCAGAGTTGAGGACACAGAGGACAGGGGGAGACGGAAAAATGTTGACTCACTGTGGCAACCCCTGAAAAGAGACAAGCTGAAAGGAGAAGAAAAAGAAGAAGATTTTTATTGCCAGATAAAGTTCCTGAATTCACTTTTAGAGTCAGTGCAGTTTTACTGAATGTAAGATTAAATCATTTTTCAGGTTGAAGTTTCTCTTAGATCTGACGACTAGTCCTTAAAGGGCAGATGTTGAGTCCTGCAGAAGAACCAGTTGAGCACCAGTGATTTAAAGGAATAATCCAGACTACATTTGTGAATCACAAGTCTGTTCAGACTGTGGCTGTCTCTTATACACATCTAGATGTGTATAAGAGACAGCTCTCCAACAGCTCCCTACAGACGCCTGGACGGACGGATGGAGTGGAGACGGCATGGGGGATGACGGGTGAGGCAGGAGGGGAGTGGAGGGTGAAGCAATTATCCCAGGAAGCTACTGTAGGCTGTCTCTTATACACATCTAGAATTATAATATTTGTCAGAATAATTACGTGTCGTTTCAATAAAGCCTGGATTAAACCAGTCTCAGAGTCTAGATTATAGATATCAGTGGAGGAGTTAATCCTGCCTCACAGCTGATCATACATTCAGTCGAGTCAGGAGACAGAGCTGGAGGTGGAGGAGTTAAAGATGCTGAGATTCTCTTCAGGAGAGACAAGGATGGACAGGGTCAGGAATGAGGTGATTAGAGGGACAACACAGACAGGAAGGTTTGGAGAAAAAGCTGGAGAATGGTTTGGACATGTTCAGAGGAGGGAAAGTGGATACATACATGTCCAGAGGAGGGACAGTGGATACATTGGTAGAAGGATGATCCTAGAGATGGAGCTACCAGGTAGGAGACAAAGAGGAGATGGATGGATGCGGTGAGGGAGGACATGGAGTCAGTGTAGAAGATTCAGAGGACAGGGTGAGACGGAAAAATGTTGACTCACTGTGGCAACCCCTGAAAAGAGACAATCTGAAAGGAGAAGAAAAAGAAGAAAATTCAGTCCAGTCTTGATAATAAAGATATAAAAACGTGCTCTTAGATGTGACTAAGCCGGGAGGTCGGAGTGCCCGGGCGTGTGTGTGTTCATGCTGATTGCTCGCGTGTGTGTGTGTGTGTGTGTGTTTCCTGTTTCTACGAAACAGGATATTAATGTCGTGAGCAGTGACTCTGCAAAAACAGGAAAATTGTGTCATTTCTGCTTCAGAGAAAAGCTTGACATGAACTTCAGGAGAAGAACTGTCCTCCCTGTGTCAAAATAAGCTTCAACAAACTGCTCCAAGGAGTCACTGGGATGATGAACGGATTGTGATTGGATCGACTCCCTTCATTAGTAATTAAAATATATTTTAGTCGGTAGCAAAATACTTCGCTACTTTGCATAAATCTGGAGGTTGCATAAAATTTGGGAAAATGTTGACAATTGAGCCCAACAAATTGCCGCACTGGGTGGCAACAATAAACCCTAGGATGCCTTAAAAGGAGCCAGATATTGGACATTCCTGATCCTGAACTTTCCAGGTCTTCTCCGTGAAGGCAGCAAAAGAATGACAAAAACCCTGGTGCAGGTTTTTGGTTCATTCACCAAGAAAGAATAGCAGTGAGACGAGTTCAGTATCTGTCAGAGAAAAGGACAAACTCTGATAAGATGTGATGAAAGTCACTCAGCCCTATTTAAATGCTGACAGCAGCTCTGTGATCAACTCTGTAGTTTCCTGAATAACCTTTCCAAACGTGCTGTCACTTAACAAAGATCGTCTTCCAGACTCACCCTTTTAATGGGAATCCTCCTTTTTTGTCACTGTGTGAAAAGTAATCAGGAGATCAAGGATGGGCCTGAAACTGCAGAGTGTTAAGTTTAGTGGAATAGACCGTTGGAACGAGGAGGCGGATCAATCAGATGAGAATCTTCCACATAGTTACATCCCTAAAAGCTGAGTCTTTCATTCACTAAATCACCAATTATTTTCTGAAAAGGTGATAAAAAAAAGTTGATAAAAAAAAAAAGAGAATAAGAACATGTGACTGGTGGTCTGCGTCACCTTGGTGGTCCATTGGAGCGTTGAGTGTGGTCTCATTTCAATGTAAAACTCTTATGTTGGATTCCTTGAGTTTGCAGCAAAACAAATGTGTTTTTTTGTCTTGTTTTGCTTTTGCACCGATTTTCAGGAGAGACTTTTTAACGCTAGATTATTGGAAGATTTATGGAAAGTTGTTCTGCCATAGAACACACTGTTCAGTTCAACACAACCAACAAATACACCAGGCAGAGTCCACTTTCCCTGCAGATTCCTGAACAGTCTGTTGGTCCTGCATCAGAATTCAGTCAGAAATGCTTATGCAGACTACCCGCAGACCCACACAGGACGACAAACGCTGATAGGTTTGATGCAGAGTGTGAAGCCAGAGAGTGGACGTGCATCAACTGACTCCTCATATTATATTATTCCTTCATTATTCTGCAGATTCAACACCAGGAAACACCTTCTTAACTCCCTGGTAATTTTGCAGCAGCAGCAGCAGTTTTTGCCTCTTAAATCATAATGACGAGGACTGAGACAGGAATGATGAAAGCTGCTTCCGAAGCTTTGACCTGGATAATGATGGGACGACATGATGAAAGAGAAGGAAAATGATGAGGTCAGGAAAAGAGCATCATTTTCCATGTGATGTATATAAATATATATATATATATAATTGTAATAAAATCAAATTGAATCTTTCTGGAGGACTGTGAAGAGTTGGACAGCTGACCTGGTCCTGACTCTTTCACTGCAGCCTTTTAACAAACCACTGACGTCTCCTATTTTTTTTCTTTTTTCTCCGTCTTATTGATTTGTGGCCGCCTCAGCTGACAAGCGGTGGGAATCTGTCAAGTGCCACGTGGAGATCCGTGCCTTGGATTGCGCTGCACAAATAAGAGCTTGTGAAGCTGCTGCAGTCTGTTGTTCATGAACTTGTCCATCTTGTCCTGACCGTCAGGCACCATGACTCCATAAAGTGCACCATGTCCTGGTGGATTTGTCCAACTTTAATAGTGAAGTGGAAGTTGAGAGTGATTTTTTTTTTACCATACTTCCTCACTTCCCCATGGGGGGCAGTGGTGGGTTAGTGCCAAAGGAACCAGACTTGGGTGCGGAGGGTCTCAGGTTTGAGTCCACCAGCTGGACTCAAACCAGCTCCACCAGCTCCACCAGCTCCACTGCACGTCTGTCCACCACCAGGACAGACGTGCAGTGGATGTTACTCAGAACATGCAGTTTACAATTTTAATACACAAAAAAACAATAAAAAGTAAGAGTTCAAGTCCTAGTTGGTCTTGTCTTGTCATTGACCGAGTCCTCGCTTCTGTCTTGTGCTCGTCCCGTGCATTTGTGGCAGCAGAAACTGTAAAAGAGTGGGATCAGTAACTCAAGTGAGTACGTGGTGGTAATGTGATTTTAGAACAGGGTAGAAGAATAGGACCGTAGAATCAATGTACTCATTATATGTGCAAGATGAAATGAAGAAGCCCCCCAGCAGTCTAGGCCTATAGCAGCATCTCTTTAAACTGTTCTAATCTAATTTAGGCTACAGGCTAAACTATGGAGGTGGGATTTAAGTCTCACTTTGAAAGAGGAGACAGAATCTGACTCTCTTACTGAGCTGGTTCCACAGGAGAGGAGCCTGGTTAAAGTTCTACCACCAGTTCTATTTTTATTTATTTTAGGTTACATTTGGTTGTGTGCAACTCCAATGACAAGGTGTTTGTTTTCCTTTTCTGAAACTCACATTATCTTTAAAATGTTGATGGCAATTTATTTGATAACTTCTCCTTCCTTGTTCAGTTGACAACATTTCTTAACAAAGTATTAAAATGTTTTCCTCTGCCTCACCTTAGGGCAGGGGTGGGCAAACTTTTTGACCTGCGGGCCACAATTTCTCCCAAAATTGGACACGGGGCCGAGTCAAGAGCAGAGAGATGGAGCCTTCGTGTAAGCTAAGATAAATGGCAAGTAAAAGTCATTTATCAAACCCAAAATACTAAATTTCTAATAGCCTATTATGTCATCTACTGGGAAAATGCAGGCATTGTAGGGAAAAGACGGAAGTTTAATTAGAATATTAATAAATCATATAATTTGGACAGGGATGGCGGGCCGCATTAAAAGGCTCAACGGGCCGCGTGTGGCCCCCGAGCCTTGGTTTGCCCACCCCTGCCTTAGGGGAACATGTTGGATATTTTAGTTTCAGGTAATAACCTCTGACGTAGAATGTTTACACTGAAAGACCTCAGCTAACCCAGCATCATGGACGTCTGGTTTAGAGTCCATACATTGACATGTCCCGGTTTTGGTTGTATTTCATGGACTTGACTGAGGCGTGTGCTCCTTTATTTGGGCAGAGCTGCGGTGTAATATCCGGGGGCAGGTCCAGAGCAGAGAGGGAGTGTCTACTCTGCTCGGCTCCGTCCTTCCCACCAGGAAAAGAGTGGAGCAGGAGGAGCAGGAGCTACACACTGCAGAGGGACGGAGTCGGCGTGAGGAGGAACACCATGTCAGCTTCACTCTTCTTCTCCATCTTCAGCCGCCCACGCACACAGCGACTCTGCGGCCAAAGGCGCAGCGCGGTCTCTGCGCGTCTGCGTCCTCTCTTGTAGTTCTGCGGATCTTGACTCACTCTCATGGTCTTCTGAAGGTCCATCACCAAACATCAACCTTCATCTCCGCTGCTCCTGCTACAGCCTCTGGAGTCCGGTCCATCCTTGTCCCCTCCTCCTTCCTCCTCCTCCTCCTCCTCCTCCTTTCTCCTCCTCCTCCTCTTGGTGCTCTCCGCCGTCCGGTCGCCAGGATGGACAAGTCGGTCTTCAGTCCACACCAGGGCTCCAACAAAACAAACTCACCCTCCACGGAGCGTGGGAGCTCCACCGCCTGGAAGACAGTCGTTGGTCGGACTGGGTCGAACAGTCCCACAGCTGGTTCTGGTTCTGTGTGCGGCCCGGTCGGAGGAGCAGTAGCAGGAGGAGGAGGAGGAGGAGGAGGAAGCAGCCGAGGAGCAGTGTTGGGAAACAGCATGAATTCACCACAGCAGCAGCAGCAGCGCAGGAGACAGTTGGAAGGAGTGCTGAGCAAATACACCAACCTGATCCAGGGCTGGCAGAACAGGTAAGAACCTTGGGTGGAGAACATTGGGTGGAGAACATGATCCACTCCACGCTGTCCTTGTGTCGCTGCTGTTTTGCTTCGTCCACGTTGCACTTTCACCACCACGTCGCTGTGAAGGATCCGGACTCAGGTCTGTGGTCCAAACTTTTCCCTCCAGGGCCTGAGGGTAAATAACAACCAACCAAACAAACAAACTGTTCACTTTACAGCTCATATTTAAAGCATGTTTGACTCAGAAAGTCAATATACAAACATATGTTCAGCTCAGACTGAACCAACCATTATTTGCATTTTAAGTCACATGATACAAGTCAAAGTGAGTGTTAAACACACAAACCAATCTTTAAAGTCTTGCAACTGGGGAGCAGTGGGGACGGTACCCTGCTCAGTGGACCTCCGTAATAACTTAGCAGTTGTTGGATTCGAACCTGCAACCCTTCGTATTCCAGTTTGATTCAGTAACCACCAGGTCTCCAGTGGCTCCAACCCCAGAAAGACGCGTTCATGTTGACAAAACGTGATATCTTCTTGGATCGTGTTCATTCATGTGTCCTACACAACTGTACCACAGTGTGTCAGCAAAGAGTAAATTACAGCTAGAATTACGTTTATCTTCGTAATCGATTAATTAGTCGATTAATCATTTCTTGGAACTTTTAATGTAAAAAAAAAAACACAGTGTTTTTATCTGAACTTTTCTTTCAGTTTGTCCCTTTTTCAGGGGTTGCATCCTTTTCCATCTCACTCTGTCCACTGGATCTTCTACTTTAACTTCAACTACCATGTCCTCCCTCACTGCATCCATCAGTCTCCTCTTTGTCCACTTGATGACATCACTCAGTACCTTTTTTTTTAATCTTCTCCTTTCGGCTTGTTCCTCTTTCAGGGGTTTCCACAGCCAGTCAACATTTTCCATCTCCCCCTGTCCTCTCCATCTAGAAGATGGAGAGGACTTTAACTCCAACTACCTCCGTGTCCTCCCTCACTGCATCCATCTATCTCCCCTTTGTCTCCTACCTGGTAGCTCCATCTCTAGGATCATTCTTCTACCAATGTATCCACTGTCCCTCCTCTGAACATGTCCAAACCATCTCAATCTGTCTTCTCTAGCTTTTTCTCGAAACCTCCCTGTCAATCCTGATGATCTAAACTTCTAGACAGGGTGGTGTCACCATCACAGTGGTGCTGATGGACCTAATAAAAAGGGGTTATAGACCTTAACTTCCTGCCCACAGCTTCAGGCTGATGTTGTGTTTTATTGGTTTATTGTATTGATCTGCGCACATAACAGTACGTGTTGTCCACAGATCTTTGGCTGCTGATGAAGGACAGGAACAGCAGTGTCAGTTGTTGGGATGACAGCAGCAGCAGCAGCACAGTGTTGTGTTGCTGTTTTGTCTTGAAACTGCTGTGTTAGTTTTGATGTGTTGATGTCCCTAAGTTTGTCTGTTTTCATTAAAGTTATAAACTATTTTAACAAAGGTCAGAAAACGTGACATATATATATGTACATATGTATATGTACATGTATATGTATGTGTATATGTGTATATATATGTATGTATATATGTGTATATATACGTATCTATATATGTGTATATATGTATATGTACATGTATATACATGTATACATGTACATGTATATGTATATATGTATATATGTATATGTATGTATATGAATATATGTATATGTATATACAGTATATATGTATATATGTATAAAAAAATCCTTTTCATTTGATAGTTGTTCCAAGATGAGAATGTATGTATATGTATAGGAATATATGTATATGTGTATGTATATATGTATATATGTATATGTGTATGTATACATGTATATATGTATGTATGTATATATATATGTATATATGTATAAAAAATCCTTTTCAGTTGATAGTTGTTCCAAGATGAGAATGTATGTATATGTATAGGAATATATATGTATATGTGTATGTATATATGTATATATGTATGTATATATGTATATATATGTATGTATGTATATATATATATATATGTATATATGTATAAAAAATCCTTTTCAGTTGATAGTTGTTACAAGATGAGATACGGTTCTAATACACATTAACTGTGAGAGTCAATGGTTGTTATAAATGATTGTATATCAGAAGAAGAGAAAAGCTCGATGTGACTTAGGAGTAAGGACACAACAAAGGACGCAGGGCGTTGTTTCTGTCTCAAAGTTTCCTTCTCTTGTATTTACCTGACAGAATGACAAAGAAGAAGAAACATCACACAAAGCAAAGGGCTAAAAGAGTCCAACAATTGTTTTGTCAAATATCTCCTGCTCCCTGTCCTTGGGTTCTGACCCGGTCTCTGGGAGTGACAGCGCTGGCTTTGTTTTTGCTTTTCTTATCAGCCAACCATGAAACCTGTGGCAGTTGTTTTGTTTTTTTCAGGATTATTCTCAGAATTCTATGGGGATTGTAGTTTATCTTTGTTGCGTGTGTCATTTCCCCCCTTTTTCTTTAGCCATGAGCAAAAATAATTCTGTGCTACTTTATTGACAAGGTGCAGCAGCTGAGCTGAAAGATGTGCTTGATTCTGGGCTGGAAGCCAAAGTAAGTGAGACAGGTGGAGGTGGAGAGGTGGAGGTGGAACTCAGGAAGCTCCCTGTGGAATATCCATATCTGAGAGTTCCATGTTTATCTCACAGCGAGTGAAAGAGTGAGTCAGTGTTAATAAAAAAAAGATTGTGTCTGTGTTATCCATGTGGGATTTGTCGTTTTCACACAGGAAGTAAGAAAAACACACTTTTGCCATGTGGTTTTTCGCAGGATTGACTCGCTCTCTGCGATGGAGACGATTCTATTTCAATTTCCGAGTGCCTGAAGGCAACGACTGGATTTCAGGGAGATTGCACTCGGTTCATTGAGCGGAGCCGGAGTCGGTGTGTATCACAGATTGACAGTATCGACTAAAGTGTCCTGAATATGTGGCCTGGAACAAAACAGCCGTGAAACCAGGATCACATGTGAACTGAGGGCAGGGACGACGCACTAACGCAACTTGTGTAGAGAGACCTTTCAGAGGAGCAGCAGTGAGACGGTGATGGATTAATAACAGTCATCAGTCAGACGGAAGACGGCGTTGAGTGCGCGGCAGGTGGTGTCTCGGGGAGAAGCAGACCTGTGTGGAGCTAATTCTGCCACTGTGTGGGTTGGCATGTGTCGGGGAGAAGTGCTGTTGAGGTGCTGGGTTTGGGTTCAGCCAAGAGTTAATGGATTTATTAGGGACGGCTGATTTCATTGGTCTGATATCAACACATTATCTAATATCTGTTTGATAAAGAAAAAACGCCTGCGTTTCCCCTTAATGATGTGTTCTGTAAAATAGATCTGGGGATAAATGTATGTACATTAAAGTGAAAGTCACTAGATGGCGACATTGCAGCTCATTTAATCAAAGTATTTTGTTTGCTAAAACGATCCAGGAGCGATATTCTTTGTTCTAACCAGGTCGGAACTTTACTGTCAAGGTGGAACCCTAAGCCATAAACGTTTTGGTTCAAAGACCTGGCTACCATAGACATTTTAGGAGAAGAATGATTGTAGGTTTCACCACCATTACTACATAACACTATTTTTAATATCCATTTCCGTTAAGGAACAAAAGTTTATGTTTCTTTTTCTTGTTTTTGCTCCGTAAACTGGTTCAAAGCCCTGGTTCGTACAGATAAATAACTATTACCAGTTTTTTTTTGTATTAGATGCTATCGGAATTGGGAAATAAACATTTGGAAAATATCTAGTACTATAAGCCGCACCCAATAAATTTTTTAAAGGAAAAAACATTTTGTACATACATAACCCGCACCTGACTATAAGCCACATGTGTCCACGTTGAAACATGGAATATTTACAAAGAGCTTTTCTATTTGCATTTTCAGATGAGGGTCAGTTTACGCTAATTTTATTCATGCACAAAGCGTGTTACCGTACGTTAAACTCCGTCTTCTTCTATGGTGTTTATTGGAAGTTGTGACTTGCGTCTTCCTCAACACCACCTGTCTCACTCTTACCTTTTCTGCTTGAGCGCCCCTTGCTGGTCGTTAGAAAAAATGCATACATTAGCCGCATCTCTCATAAATCACAGGGTTGAAATTGTGTGACAAAAGTTGCGGTTTATTGTCCGGAAATTACGGTACATAAATATAGAATGTATATTATGTTAGATATTGTAGAAATAACTAATATCAGTCATCTAGGATTTGAATTTGCACTTATAAAAGGGAATAACTGCATTTTTACACCATATGGGGCCGTCAGTGAATGGACATTTCTTTAAATTCTATAATCAGAGACAAAAACAACAATATTTTTTTAACATCTGGTTTTATTTGTCATCCTAATGATGGAATTAATAGTAAAAATATGAATGAAAAAGGCAGATCTATCTAAAAACATAGTTTTCACAAATATTCACAATATATTTCCAATTTTAAAGGCATTCTTTTTTACAGTTATACATTTAGGTTTAAGCATTTAACTGATACTCCAATGAACCATTTGTGAAACAACATAATATAGGTTTTCCTGACTTCTAAATAATCATTTTACACATTTCCCAATGAACGAGGGAGAGAAATAAACCATAGTGAACCTAGGGATGTCCAATAAAGTGGGTCGGCCCATATCATCAGCATGTTATTAACATAATTATATAATAACATAAGACGATTATCATTTCAGTCTTTTGATATTGAAAGTGAATCACTGATGTTGCCATGCGTCATTGGTTTGGATTGAAGTTGGATTCTTATTGCACTGATTCCTCCTCCTCTACTTTGGCCTATAATTAATATCATGCCATTTATTTCCAAGCTTTCTTCCTAAATTATTGATTGGGAAATGGCGCTCCTCATAAAACAGAATGATTATTACGGAGCGCCCATGCATGAATGCATTTATGTCCATGTCTTTACGATGCATTATGGGAAAGATTAATTTCCACACCATTAGCGGACGCAGCCTTTGTCTCCCGAGCTCCTGAGCAAGAGGTGAAATGTTACTTCCCTGCCGCTTTAATCTCCACGTGCGTTAATAAAACAGTGCGTTACATCTCCCCGCGGAGACGCTGCAGTTTTACACATTCTCTCAGCTGCCAACAACCTGTGCCCTTTACTGTTGTCTTCTTCCTCTGAGCGTTGTTGGTGATTAATGTCCAAAAGAGCAGGGAGAAGGTGCTGACTTCACGCTGACCAGCCCGCAGCACCGTGGTAATGTCATTAGTGTGTGTCTTGATCTGGGCATAAGATGCTGCAGGTGCTTTTTTTCAGGTTATTATGGATAATGGTGGTAATTTCGTCAAATTATCTCAGAGAAAAGGAAATGGTCGGCGTGAGAAGGTTGGCTGCTTTCAGTGGATGAATCATAACGTTGAAGCCAATACAGGTATTTCAGCCACAGGGTCCAGTAATGATGGACATGACCATGGAACTCCATTACTATCATCATGCTCACAGTGTTTCTAACTGAGGTCAAAACACTGTTATGCTTGAAGCTTAAAGGCAGATTTTTCTTTATTTCAGACGAAAACACCTGCGTCTTTTACAACAGGAGCATTTTGTTTATTTCAAGCTTGAACGTTAACTGTTGTTAAATACCTGAGTGAGTGTTGTTATTTTGTTACGTCATAGTTAGCGATGTCAAATAATATAGGTGGGCCCATATCGTCTTGGTTAATATATATATTGTAAATTTAGTGTTTGGCTATTTACAGATATCGCAAATGTAAATAACGGATCTTGCCGTATTTTCATGAACATAAGGGCCACCGTACTAAAAGGCTCAGTCTCAGTTTTGCGCCATTACTATATTCAACACACGCATAAGGCGCACCTGATCATATATACATATATACTTATATACAACCCACACTTCACCCTTTAACGTTCTCATGGTGTCCTCTACTACGTCCGCCTTACGATAAAAACACATGCCTACAAGTGTGTGTATTGAAAAACATAGTGGGAGCATAACAACACCCAAACTTCCCCCTTTAACGTTCTTATGGTGTCCTCTACTACGTCCTCCTTACAACAACAACACACATAGGTGGCGCTGCACATTTAGACTTAGACTTAGACTACCTTTATTGTCATTGCACAGAAAACACGACAGTGAAGTCTGGCAACGAAATGTCACTGCTTGGCAACCCGAGTACACAGCAAACACTACAGGAACTTCAAAAACCATGAGGTACAATGTCTTTCAAAGATAATCTATGACTTTTATGTGTGAAAATACTGTATTTTTCTTGTGACATCTGGGTTCTTTGCCAAATTATGTTTGTTCTACAAACATACAAGTTTATGCGATAAAAGTTTATTAAAGTGAAAGTCACTAGATGGCAGCATTTCAGCTTATTTGATTAAAATCATATCCATACAGTGGTTTCTACATTGATCGGTATTGGTTGATATTGGAAGGTGTTTGGATGATAGCGACATATTAGCTATCAACAATGGATGCTGGACTTCCATAGTCATAGTACCAGGAATATTAGTATTCTGTGTTGTCGTACATCATTTCTCATCCGAATGACAGTTGTGCGTTAGATGTGAAGGTTGATTAAACGTCACAACCCTTGGTTTCACGCAGTGTCTCAAAGGAAATTCACTTGAGTCAATATCAGACTTACTGTCCCCACTTTAAGTGGAGAAACAAATGTAGCGAAGCTGCTGCCAAGCTGAGTCGTGACGTCAGTCCATCGTTAGCGTCTAGAAAGAAAATCATTTCCCCTCCTGTTCTGCAGGACCGTGTTTCCAAAGGTCTCTGCAGGTCCAGTTAATGTCAGCCTCCAGGCCTGGTCCTCAACCTCCATCCATCACGGTTAAAGGTTATGATTGAACTGGTACCTGGAGGGTTAACAATAACTGCTGACTAAACAGGGAAAACATCTCATATTACAGAACGTGTGTGTGTGTGTGTGTGTGTGTGTGTGTGTGATAAGAGAGCGTAACAGAGTTCTGGATAAAAACTGGAGCAGGCCAACTGTGGTGGACGTAAATCACCAGCTCTCCTGACGGAGGGAGGAAAGTCTCAGAGTGAGGGATCAATTTTCTGATGGCAACGTTCACTGCGTCCTCTCCACTGATCTCCAGAGGGTTCATGGATACAACAGGCCCCTGTAGTGAGGAGGAAGTTCTCATCTCCGTTGGTGTCATTTTCTAGTCACTTTTTTGTGTCAGATTTCTTAGTTATTTCATCATATTTCTAACATGTGTTGCAATGATCCTTGAATATAAACCATAAAAACCTTAAATTTCAGGATTAAATGTGAAAAACATCATTATTCCTTACAATTCATTTTAACCCAGTTTCTCCTGCTTCACCTTCACAGACATTTATCACACACACACACGTATCGCAGCCTCGTGTGGTGATATGAGGGAGCAACAGCTGTGACTAAGGGCCATGTGACTTGATAAAAGCCTGATCAATACCATGGCTTCTTTAATCGTGTATGAAAGTGGAATATTGATTGATAAAATGTGTCATCTTGGGTGGGACAAGGTCTGGGGCGGGGGCTGTGTGTTCAACCATAAAAAAAAAAAATCCTGGACAAAGGAGACAGTTTTAGACTTCGTATAGGGATATAGATGAAATGTCCTCGGCCCAGAGATGTTTGTGTACTATGTCTGTCTGTCTGTCGATCTGTCTATCCGACTATCTGTCTAACCATCTGTCTGTTTGTCTAACCATCTAACTACTGGTATCTGTCTGTCTGTCCATATAACTATCTATTTGTCTGTCTATCTGTCTGTCTGTCCAACTATCTGTCTAACCATCTGTCTGTTTGTCCTACCATCTAACTATCTGTCTGTCTTTCTATATGTCTATCTGTACATCTGTCTGTCTGACTAAACATCTAGCTGTCTGTCTGTATACCTGTCTAAATTCTGTCTGTCTGTCTGTCTGTCCAACTGTTGTTTGCCTAGCTACCTGTCTAACATTTTTCTGTCTGTCTGTCTGTTTTTCTATCTATCCACCTGTCTTTCTGTCTTTATGACTATCTATCTGTCCAACCATCTGTCTGTTTGTCCTACCAGCTAACTATCTGTCTGTCTATCTATCTGTCTATCTGTACATCTGTCTGTCTGTCTAAACATCTGTCTGTCTGTCTAAACATCTAACTATCTGTCTGTGTGTATATCTGTCCAAATTCTTTAAGTCTGCTATATCTACTGTATCTGTCTGTCTACCTATCTATATGATGATCTATCTGTCCTTCTGTCTGTCTGTCCAACTATCTGTCTAACCATCTGTCTGTCTGTTTGTCTAAACGTCTATCTATCTCTCTGTCTGTCTGTCTCTTAACTATTGGTATATCTATCTGTCTAACCATCTGACCACCTAACCGTCTGTCTCTGTAACCACCTAACTGTCTGTCTGTCTGTCCATTCTTCAGTTCATTCATCCAGAATATTCAGGACAGAATTTTATAGACGAACAGTAGGAGGAGCTCTGGTCTGAGGAGCTCGTTTCCTCTCCTCCTCCAGGGACTGAGTCCAAATGTCATCCACTGGAACCTGTATGGATACAGGAAATGAAAGGTCCCAGCCTGTGTGTGTGTGTGTGTGTGTGTGTGTGTGTGTGTGTGTACACTGAGGCTGATGACAGTAAATCTTCCAACTGAGGCGGAGATTCAATTACACACTGATTGAATGTGATTCATTAATCAGGGAAGAGGAGAAAGTGCTGCGCTTTAATTCCACGCCCTGAGCTGTGGACTGTGGAAAACACCTCGCCGCTAATTGCTGCCTTCACTCATTTGGACTGTAAACCTTTAATGTTGCTCCATGTTGCTTAAAAACTGACACTAATGTGCACAAACGGGTGCAGTTGTTTTATGCAGTGCAACCTTCCTGCAGGTTTTTATTGGACGGGAAATAAGCAGCGCCGCGGTTTGTTTGTTTAATCGCTGATCCGTTTGGAATCACCTGGTGTAAAAAAGAGAAATTAAAAAAGTTTCGAGCCATAAAGACGATAATAAGATCATAAACCAAGATGATGACAACATCAGCGCCCCCTGCTGTACGTCCCCGTGCTCTCTGTCTCTCTGGTTCTGACCTCCATCTCTGTGTCTCCTCTGCAGATACTTTGTCCTGGACTCAGAACTGGGGCAGCTTCAGTATTTTGTCAATGAGCAGGGAAAATCCCAGAAGCCTCGTGGGTCCCTGCCTCTCATTGGTGCTTCGGTGACGCCCAGCGATGAGGCGCCCCACATGTTCATCATCCACTCCGTCAACGGGGAGCTGTACAAACTCAGAGGTATGACCTGGACGTCTGATCTCACCGCTGGGCGTTAGGTTATGAATGAAGATCTTGTGCCGTCTTTGTGAATGGAACAACATTTGATGATAGTAAGTGGAGACAGAGGAGCTCCTCGTTAAGTTTTCCGGTGAATTCTGTCCCTGTGTCTCATTACAAAACATGAGAAACTGAAGCTGAAAAGAGGAAAAACTTTAGTTTAACTTTGTAAAAAGACATTTTGAGGAAACATCACACCTGGCTTTGACGTCCCAAACCAGTTTTGATTTTACTGCCTCATTGGTGAAGATTCTTGGACCAGAAGAAGAGGTGTTTGTTTATCATGTCCACGATTCTTTGTTTATTCAATTTTTGTTAATATTTGTTAAGAAATATGGAACACACTTGGACATTTGTACGAAAGACGTAAAAAAATAACATGTCTTTCTGATGCCGGGTCACTGCTCTCTCTGTGACCCTTCAGCCTCTGATTCAGCAGAGACAGACTGTTGTTTTCCTGCTGGAGCTGCTGGTATGTCCCCTCCTGGTCTGGGGGACGGGGGCGAGGCGATGTGTCAGAATAACGTGGCCTATATTTCTGATCTATTTGTCCACGGAAACGATGATACATCAGAGAAAAGACAAGGTTGAAAGTGAAGTCCAAAATTTAAAGAGAACAAACAGTTTTCGCTGAAAGGCTTCAATTTTCTTCAACAGCAGGGAGCAAAGAGCCTGGTATGAGTGCTTATAATCTCTGATTAAGATTAGCTGCTACTTAAAATGCTCCAGTTACCATGGGAACTCCTGGTCGGACCCACAAAGTGCCGCAGGTCTGAGAGAAACTGAAAGGTTCAGTGAAAAAAACTGGTTTTGCAGTATTTTTTTCAGGCTCTGCTTCGTGTCGTCTTACAGACGCTCTGTGCCCAGAGCTGCAAAATGTCACTTTTATTCTCAGATTTCTAATTGAGAAAAAACTCAACGTCTGAACTGACCTCAGGGTTAATGAGTCTGCAGATACTTTAGTGCAAAAATTACTAGAAGAAGTGGATGCAAACAGATTCTCTCTGGTATATCTTTAAGATTCAAACTGAGAAGAACAGGAGTCTGCAGATATTTTTAACCTGATCATTTTTTTTTACCACAGCAATGAAACTTTCATCAATAATTATGCAGAAACATTTAGAAACACATAGGTTTTACAACTGGCCCCTTAAAAATAACTAAATATCAATAATCTCCTGCATTCGTCGATTTTTGCTGCACATTTTGCTACATTTTTGTCTAAAATGTGCCATAAATCCACACATTTGCAGAACTAACAGTAAAGTTAAGGTAAAGTTCTGGCTCAGGGCCTCAGTTCTGGTCCTGGATGTCTGGTCCCAGTGCTGTCAGTATGGTCTGTACGATAACAGCTGAGTGTTTTTGCTGTTGTTTTGTTAAATCTGTTTATTTTCATCATAATTAATCACAAAGACACTTTTCCAGACGTAAACACTTGAAAAAAAACAATGTGCAATTTCCTTAGATGACGATGACATCAAACCTCTTCATCAGCTGAACACAGTCAGACCTTTCCATTGGCCGACTGTCTCATTACTGTGCCCTGTGATAAATAGCTTAATTTGCCGTCCGGGTCTTTCACACGTGATTGAACCCCCACCTCGCTCCAGGTCCAGGCTCTGAATGTAAAGCTGTACGTCTGCCTGTATCCAATAACATGAAACTCCCTTCATATTCCTGTCTTTGAGCTCGTTACAATCACTGAGCTGAAACCTCCTCCAGGAGGAGCTCAGAGGGCCTGGGTGGATCAGGTGGAGCCACAGAAGTCACCTCCACGTATGGACAGGTTGATGAGATGATGGAAATGCAGCTGAAGTTCTGCGTGGTTTCTGCAGAATTCTACATAAATACCATTTGATGCCAATCTTTCACAATAAAGTTTGGGTTTTTAGTAAAGCTTACTAAACAATTCCTCTACTTCTTCTTGTCTCTTATTTACTTCCATCCTTTTCCATCTCTCCCTGTTCTCTCCATCTTCTACTCAAAACTAATATGTAATGGAATGTAATCATCTTTGAGTCTGAATGACCTCATATGTGACTAATAATCTGCCTGTTTAGTTGAAAATGAGGCTGTTTTATTGGCAGGAATTGAAGAAAGACACTTAGAGACAAAGATCTTATGTCTTCATAGCCTTCTGCTCCAGCGGCAGCTGACTACACCCACATTTTTGTTTCTCCATCTTCTCCTCTGACTCCAACCACCTCCATGTCCTCCCTCACTGCATCCATCAATCTCCTCTTTGTCTCCTACCTGGTAGCTCCATCTCTAGGATCATTCTTCTACCAATGTATCCACTGTCCCTCCCCTGAACATGTCCAAACCATTTCAATCTGTCTTCTCTAGCTTTTTCTCCAAACCTTCCTGTCTGTGTTGTCCCTCTCTGTCCATCCTTGTCTCTCCTAAAGAGAATCTCAGCATATTTAACTCCTCCACCTCCAGCTCTGTCTCCTGTCTTCTACCTAATCCTAGTGTCTCTAATCCATCCATCTATATATATATCCATCCATATATATATATATTAATTTTTATATATATATTATTAATTTTTATTGACATCTATTTCAATATATATATATATTGAAATAGATGTCAATAAAAATTAATAATGTCAATAATACATTTATAACAATAAAAAATAATCAATAATAAATACATTTAACAAAAAAAAGCACATCTAAAAATAACATAAACGTTAATCATAAAATTCCAAACCCTGTTGTGCAAGACATTGGCATTAAAACCAGTCAATAATAGAATTAACCCCAGTTCAGAGTTGGTTAGAAAATATGGTTAATTATCATTAACCAAATGACAAACACCGAGTGAGTCGACCTCAATATGAATCTCTCCGTATTCATTTACCGTCTCCTAATTCTTCCGTTTGGTTTCTTTCCCTAATCAGGATCATATTCTCCCTAAAGAGAACATCACGTCTCTTTTTGGAGTTAAGTGGTCTGTGTCTGTATGGACGGCTCCACCAACAGGTGCAAATCAGCATCGCTGCACACTCGGCTGAAATACAGAAAAACCAATTATCCCTAATCAAAGCAGGGCGGAGGGAAAGGATCACATCAGCTGCTCGCTCACTCCCCGTGTTAGAGGTCCTTCATGCAGGCGGTGAATTCACTGCTCCATGACAAGAAGAAGGAGAAGAAGAAGGAAACTCAGATTTTTTTTTTTTTCTTCAAGGTGAAAGAGTTCTTTTGAATTATCTCTTCTCCCAGAGCGGCTGGCAGATTATTCTATAAATGTTAATCTTTCCGGGTTCGGATTTTCAAGACGTGCAGGAAGAAAATCTCACTCACAGAAGTTTGAAAAGATTCACCGTCAGTGTATGAAGTTCTACAGAAGAAATACAGTTTAAACGAGTCTTTTATCTTGACTTAACATGTTATAAAAAGTCATTTTGTGGAGGTTTGTTATTTTCTGTCCGATGAAGCAGTGACTCCTCAGGAACTTTACCTTTTACTGTTTCTAATCCCAGGATTTTCCTGTTATGAAGTTGCTGCTTCACTTTGGACTCAAACAGACCAAACTCTCCATATATATGAAGAAATTAACTGTAAATTTGCATGTTTTCTCTTCTCTCCACATATTAAATATTGTTGTTCTTTCATGTGGTAACATTGAATCTGGAATAATGTTATCAAAACATGAGAAATAATTCACATTTTAGTGGTAATTGATTCTTATTTTTCCAGATAATTTTAAATGTTAATCTTTCTTTACAGAACAAAATATTTTATAACAAAAACTATGCATTCATAGAGAGATATAACAAATTCTATATAAGGTACATACTGGTGGGCCAACTCTAGTACAAAGTGGATTTTATTTCCTGGACCAGATATAATGACAATGTGGGCCATATTTGGCCCCCGGACCAGAGTTTGACACCTGCGGTTTGGAGAGTCGGAGTGTTTCCTCTGTGTCTGTGGAATAATATGGGTTGAGTTTGACGTTCAGGGACAGAAATGGAGAAGGGTGGTGGGATCGAATGTTTAGATGTCCAGCAGTTTGAGACATCAAATGTCCAGCAGTTGTCTAGGTGGACACCTCGGTCAAACAAAACCTTCCAGCCTTCCACGTCTCCCAAGCTTCTGTGTGAGATCCATGTGAATCTGGTTGTGTGTAGTTCAGGGTCGGCTGGTAAATCTGTCTTTCCTGCTCCCACTGCACCTGATCCAGTGCAGATATTTCATCATGAATGTTTTAACTGCTCATTGACCAAACACTGAACTCTGGGCTGAGCTTTTACAGTGGGTTTTTAGTGTCTTCTCTGCTTCACGGGTCAAGTCTGGTAATGAAATTGATTTTATTCTGGTTCTGTGTCTGTGCAGCTTCTGATGCCAAAGAGCAGCAGTTCTGGATCAGTCAGCTTCAGGCCTGTGCCAGACGACACTCGGACAGCAGCGCCAAGGTAAATGGACCAACAGTTATAGTAATAATAATGACAATATTATTGTTCTTCTTCTTTTATTATTTTTATTAGAAGTAGTAGTAGTATTGCCAATAAAAACTGAAAAACAGTACAAATATTTATTTATTTTTATTTTTCCATTATTATATAAATTTTTCTATTGTTTTTATACACGTAAACACAAGATTTCTAGATTTTTTTGTGATTTTTTTTGGTTTTCCTGTTGTAACGTTTAGTTATTTCACAACCATCTTCACAGGAAAGTTGTTAGAAAAGTCTGTCACTTCATTCTTTTACTTTTTCCTTATTTCTTAAATCAAAAACACAGTGTGAATTAACTTTAAGTGAACTCAGAGTCTTTGGATTTTTCTCCGTAGTCCCTTTTATTTCATGCTCACGCTGTAATAATCCCCAGAACAGACTCTGGGAAACAGAAACAAGGTAGAAATTCTAACTTAATAACTAACTTAATTAACTCCAGCAGCTCCAGGGAAATAGGATGTAAACATGAACATGGTGCAGCTCCACCATCCTCTCCACCAACCCACTGAGGAGAACAACGGAGAACTCACGGCAGGAACATTAAATATTGAAATTCTCATCTTCAAACACAGCTGCCACATTTTCATAAATGAAGTCATCTTCCATCAGAGAGGCTAAAAATATTCACACATTCATCAGTCAGTAGAATTATCACATGATGCCTCTGGAAATGAGCTTCTCTTCTCGGGTGTAGATAAATTGTCCCCTGCCGTGACTTTTCCTCAGTCTTCTGGAATAATTTCCTCTTTTTTTTGACATCTTATTTTGTGTCTTTTACTTTACTTTTGTAATGAACTTCCTTTCAGACTCGATGACAGGTTTTATTAACTGTTCATGCTGAGACTTGGACTTTAATTTGAAAAGACTTTTCCTGCTGCTGTTGTGTCTGTTTTCATTTTCTTCACTTGTGAAAGTAAAAAAGTCAAAAGCGTTAACACGGCACAAAAATCAAAGGCTGTGTGGAAATAAAAAATCCACCGTGGAGACTGTGGCTTTACCTTAAGAGTCAAAAAATATCTTTTAATTCATGTTCTTTCAATTGAATGTTTATGAACGTTTGTGCAAGAAGCAAAATGTGTTTTTCTACTTCCTGTCTATTTAAATTGCATTTTCTTTTAGATTTTTTTAATCTAAAATGATGTATTAAACATAAATAACTTAAAAGAAAGACGTAAACATGAACCAAAGGTCATTTTTAGTCTAGAAACAGTTGAAAGTTTGATGAAGTTGGACAAAAAGCTACACCATGTAACGCATTTGAAAGAAAACTCTTAAAAATAATTAAGAAAACTTTACGTTGAGGCCTTTCTTCTCATCATTTCAGGTTAGGAAGCAGAAAGGTTCAGACGAACACCTGAGTATAGAGAGATCTGGAGGCCAGGACGTCATGGTGAGTTGACCTACAGGACACACTGGACCACAGAGACTGACGGGACACAAACGTTGCCCAAAAAACTTTGTTTGTTAAAGAAATGGAACCGAAAAAAGGAGTAAAAACAAAAAAATCTCCATCAGTTTTTTTTCATGTGCAGTTGAACCTGATCCTGATCTTAATCAGCAGCAGCAGCAGCTCTGATCAAACGCAGCTGAGGTGGAAACATCCTCAGATGTAGAAGCTGCTAAAAAATCAGCACCGTTCCAGAGTCAACCAATTAAAAGTATCTGTTGAATTATAGATGAATCTGCCGTCCTGCACCTCCACTGCAACAGACCATGTGACCACCAACTGTGGCCCCACTGCGTCACTCTGTGGGGCAAACAAAAAAAATCTCTGCTCAACTTCCAACCTGAGGGAAACAACGGTGACCGCAGAGTTTTGACTCTGATGAGAAATAGGGCGACAACCTGGACGTGCACAAACACATGTCTGCACAGCAACTCCCCACACAGGGTTACTGGGAGTCAAACCCTCGACTCTGTTTACTCTCTGTGTTGATCTGACTACAACACAGGGAGGAGGATCTCTCTTCATTATGTTCTTCCCTGATATCATCCCACCTTAAATGGAGGTGTTTAGATTCTCTCAGCCTCAGCCACGGTCCCTGGTTAACACGGTCAAACAGTGTGAAATCCCTGCTGCCCCCTGTGGTGTGGAAAATGAAGGGTCAGCAGTTGACCGTTGTACCTGCTCCGTCTCACACTGGCTGAAAATCCTCCTACAGCTCAGTGACCCAAGATAAAACAGCCGGTAAATTGAACTTACGTTATTTTTTTTTCCAGTTTCACAGTCTGGAAAAATCCTAGCCTCATGTTTGTGTTATGATTTCATTGACAAACGTTTACATCTTAAACTTTTAGCTTGTGTTTTTGCCTTCGTCGAAAACGTGAGCTGGGTTTAGACCCGGGGTGGGCAAACTAAGGCCCGGGGGCCACATGCAGCCCGTTGAGCCTTTAATGCGGCCCGCCACCCCTGTCCAAATTAAATAATTTATTTATATTATAATTAAACTTCCGACTTTTCCCTGCGTTTCCCCAGTAGATGACATTAAAAAGGCTATTAGAAATTTAGTATTTTGGGTTTGATACATGACTTTTACTTGCCATTTATCTTAGCTTACACGAAGGCTCCATCTCTCTGCTCTTGTCCCTCCTCAGTTTGTCCCTATTTACGGGTTTCCACAGTGAATCATCTTTTTCCATCTCCCCCTGTCCTCTCCATCTTCTTCTCTGACTCCAACCACCTCCATGTCCTCCCTCACTGCATCCATCAATCTCCTCTTTGTCTCCTACCTGGTAGCTCCATCTCTAGGATCATCCACTGTCCCTCTGAACATGTCCAAACCATCTCAATCTGTCTTCTCTATCTTTTTCTCCAAACCTTCCTGTCTGTGTTGTCCCTCTAATCCCCTCATTCCTGATCCTGTCCATCCTTGTCTCTCCTAAAGAGAATCTCAGCATCTTTAGATCCTCCACCTTCAGCTTTGTCTCCTGTCTTCTTCTTTCTTCTCTTTTTTGGCCTATCCCTTTTTTCAGTGTTTGCCACAGTAAGTGGACGTTTTCCATCTCCCCCTGTCCTCTGTATCTTCTTCTCTGACTCCAACTTCCTCCATGTCCTCCCTCACTGCATCCATCAATCTCCTCTTT